>CABHPR010138039.1:0-14926 GCA_902168415.1 Peromyscus melanophrys
AAGCCAGAGAATGGCTCTGTGCATGGCCTGTGTTCCCTGATGTGGCCTGTGTGGATCTGGCATGAGGGAACAACCCTATTTCTAGATCCTATAACTATTATGCATACTTTGGATTTGGGGAGCTAGAACTAGGGATTCATTTGAAATAACTAAGCCCTACTTTTCCAGAGTGCCTACAAATAAAAGAAAAATATTTATGGGTCTCAAAGAACAGAGTTACATGTGAAGTTTCTCTGAAGACCAGAAAGGATTTAAAGAAAAGTAGGAATATATAGTACTTTAAAAAGTAATAGAATCAGGGCCAATGAGATGGCTCAGTGGGTAAAGGTGATTGCTGCAGAAACCTGGTGTGCTGGGTTTGACCCCCAGAACTCATGTTCTGGGATGGAAGAAGAGAAACAACTCCACAAAGTTGTTCTTTACCATGCACACATACACTATGGCATATGCACACAGACACATACAACATCATCATCATTATCATCATCATTATTATTGAGAGCTACCGCAATAATGAGTTGTGTTAGAAATGTAGTAATTGAGTATGAAGTGAAGAATTGTTGCATTAAGCTGCCAACATGTTCCTCTTTCTCACCTAGGCCTGCTGTTCTAGCATAGCAGGGTCAAACTTCTAAGATCTGTACTTGTTCCCATCTCATCCTTTCAAGGGCTTGTGGTCTGTAAGTCTGCATAGTGAACTGGGGGCAACAGGCATGAAACACTGGGGTGGAGGGCAGTTGTCTCAGGAAGAAGGGGGTAGCGAGCCTCACCGAATAGATATTGCTGGAGCTAGGCCTTACATGGAAGGTATTAGGGATGTTCCAGTTAAGCAGCAGGCAAAGGCAGGAATGTCAGTTCACATAGCAGTGATGATTTGCCAGTGTACTGCTGTAGAACAAGGACTCATTATCAGGACAGTGTGTCTGTTCCATTAGAATCCACTAAAGACTCAGATTAGGACTCTGAAAGATTAATGAACTAAAAAGTTATTTACTTTATTTAGGACTAGGAATCTTCCTTTAACTCCTCTGAGTCTTCAGCCTGCTGTAACAGGGACTCACACTCTGTTCATCCCATTATCACTCCATCAAAGCTGTGACTATGAATGTTACCAGCACCCTCCAGTTGCTAAAGGCTTTTCAGTCATCATTTTATACAGTTTGAAAATGACAGCTTTCATCCTGTTGAATGCTTACTTCAACACTGTCCACCCTTACTTCCTTAAAGACTCTTGGAGCTCTGAATACCATTGTCATTAGTTCTCTCTCATTATTCTGCTTGCTCTCTGGAAAACCTCACATATGTCCTAGGCACCCACCCAAATGACCTTCATATCTTAAGTTCCAGGTCTGTATATTATCTATCAAAAGTTGTCTCCATTTAGACACCCCACTAGCATCTCAGATTGCATATGTCTAAAAAATGAATCTGGGCTAATGTGATGGCTCAGAAGGTAAAGGCATTTACTGCTAAGTCTAACAGCATATGCATACTAAATATAATTTAAAAATTTTTAATCCATCATCTTTACCCTAACCTAATACCCATCTTAGATTTTCTGTCTTGTAGAAATATTACCAGCCACCTATTACTTAAACCAGAAAGCTATGAGGAGTCTTTTTGTTCCCTCTTGTGCATCATTGAAAACGAACTGTGACCATTTCAGCCCTACCATATAGCTTCTCATATGTCTCTGTATTTGTGGTTGTCAGGTTACTTAATCATCATCTCACATATGGGTCATGTGACCTTGCTGGGAACATTGGCTATTCCCACGTTCACAGTTCTGCCCAGCAAATCTATTCATGTTATCCTGCTCTCCTCCCCAAGATTGTCGAGAGAAGGAATAATTCCTGGCTTAATTGTTATTAAATACTTGACCACCATGTCCCAGGTATACCAGGTGTAGCTGTCTAGTTGCAGTCCGATTTCACAGTTCTCATGATTGTTCTTTTTTTTTTTTTCTGAACTCCTAAACTGAATACCGGTTCCATACTAGGGTTTAGTTCCAGACTGGGAAATGTACTGATACTAAATGCCTTCTATTGTTCTGTTTGTATGTATGTATTTTATGCACCAATTAAAGGGAACTTTTCCAACATGGACCGTTTACTTCAATAAGGATAATATAACAAGTCCTTGAATAGAATGTTCAGTCAATATATTTAATTATCTTCACTGATAAATCTTTTTATATGTATTATTAATATTGCTTTCTCCTTTTAAAATTGTTTTCTGTTTTACATTTAACTACATGAAGACTTACATTTTTCTAGTAACCTTGTTGTTAGTTTACTAACTTATTATAGGCTTTACTTTTTTATTTTTACTTAACAAGTCTGTTTTTCATAGGTAATGAATTCTTGCAATGTGCGTGGTGGCAATAACAGCTCTTCTTGGAAATGTTAGCAAGAATGTGCTAAATACCATCACATAATCTTACATTCTTCTATGGTTGGAAAGCTTATAAATTGAAAAGTATCCACAGTTAGACTTGGACTTAAAATAGGTTAATTTCATCCTCAATTTCTCAAATTTAACCTTTTTTAAGGATAAAAATTGTTTTTGGTTCAGTTGAGTACAGTTTTAGGAATGAACGTGCCTTGGGCCCTTAGACCCTGAAAGACCTTTTTGTTTCTGACACAGGCCCTGACATGCAGAGAAGAACTCTTGACTCTTCTTCTGTCGCTCCTTCCCTTGGTGTGGAAGATACCTGTCCAGGAACAGCAGGCAACAGGTATGTCCCTTTTCACAGCTCACTTGAGTTGTCAGAGCCCATTGAGAAAAGAAGTTCCTTTGCAAAGCTACTTCTGCCTGATTGGTTAATGCAGCTTCGGAGTAGTAGATATTGTGGTGATTTATTATATACCTGGTAGGAAAAATTCACTAGGCAAGCACAATTTTATTTTTCCAGTAATATAAAAACCATGGTGCTTCTGAGAGGCTTACACAAATAACAAATACAGGAAGAAGCAGAATACTTACTGAGAGGGGTTGCTACAATGCTGTAGCATTAGGAAAATGGGTGGTGAAGCATTTGAAGAAAGGAATTAAAGCTCTTTGCTTGAAGACTGCTACCACCAGTGCTCTAAAAGTGACTTCTGCAATATTTGCTTTAGTTCAGTTTTTCTAATTTTGCTTTTGAAGGATAAATTTGAAGTCATAGTTTGTTTCTAGACTAACTAGAATTATGATGTGGTCAATAAGTAATTTTAATTTCTGATTTTGAAAAATATGCATTTATAAGTACATGGAACTTTAAGTACTTCAGTGGAAAGATAAACAGGTTTTCCCCTGGATCATTTCTGGAATTGTTTGATAATCTCCTGGATTAAAAATAGTCTTCCTGTATTATCTATTAATGCCTGGTTTATATTTTAATGCATATTTGACATAGAGCTCTTTTAATGAAGATATTTAAAGACTTCTAATATTATTTTCCTGATTATTTATTGATTCAGTAAGTACTCTTTTTGTTTTTTTGAGTTTACAGAATTAAAAAATTGTTAACCACTTAGGAATCGATTACTGCCATTTTAGGGAGGTCGTCTTCATTGCCGCCATCTTATATTTTGGTGGAATTGGTCCCTTGCAATGTTTGCTCTCATCTGCTTTGTTTTCCTTCTCTTGAATGAAGTACAAGATTCTATTAATGGCTTTTTAGTTATCCCTCCTAAATTAGAACTCTGTTTCCTGTGGATTGTAGCACATATTGCTGCAAAGAGAAAGATTCGTTTAACTAGACCCTTTCTCTAAGAAGTGATCATTGAATGCTGCCCCAGGCTCTGGTGACTTAGGATGGACTGCTGAGCTCTCTACACTTGGCTAGTTTAGAGAACAAGGCCCCAGAGAAATACTTGGACTGAAGAACTCTTTTAACTCTAGTCTCGACAAATACTTGATATATACTATATGATTTTGAGTTCATTTGGGTGAATATTGAAGTGAGGGAAGCTACAAACTAACCCTGTATTACAGCATTACTAAAGGTTTATAAATGGTGAGCACAGCAGCCAGATAATTCAGTCTTGTGTTTTGAAATTAGAATGCTGTATATAGGTTCAGCTCATGTCTACTTTTCTAATTCTTTTTTTGTTGTTCTCAAAATCAGTTTGTATCCCTTTGAGCTAATGCCACCTGGTGTTGAGAGTGAAAAGGATAAGGGTGGATGGAAGTGACTCAGAGATGTAACTAGGGAAAGCAGCATTGTAGAAAAATTATGCTAGGCCAAACTCAAAATGTGGGTTGTAAGAGTCATTGCCCATACATGTGGTGTTTAGTAGGATAGGTACTGATACATTCCAAACTTCTTTCTTGATTTCATTAGATTTTAACTTGCCATTGTCATCTGATATAATCCTGACCAAAGAAAAGAACTCAAGTTTGCAAAAGTCAACTCAGGGAAAATTATATTTAGAAGGAAGTGCTCCACCTGGTCCGGTTTCTGCAAAAGTAAACCTTTTACGAAAAAGCAGACGACAGCGTAAAAGTACCCATCGCTATTCTGTAAGAGATGCAAGAAAGACACAGCTCTCCACCTCTGACTCCGAAGGCAACTCGGATGAGAAAAGTCCAGTTGTGAGTAAGCACAGGAGGTCCCATGTGCTGCCCCGGCTCCTGATGCAGTCTCCTAAGGAAGACCACCTCATAGCCAAACTTGACCCCTCTGCAACCAAAGAACAGGTCCTTTCTGACACCATGGCTTTGGGGAACTCCAGAGAAACCATTCCCAGACAGGATTCAAATGGTGACGTGTTAAGTGAGCCAGCTGCCTTGTCTGTTCTCAGTAACATGAATAACTCTCCCTTTGACTTGTGCCACGTTCTGTTAGCGCTGTTGGAGAAGGTCTGTAAGTTTGACATTGCTTTGAATCACAGTTCTTCCCTTGCAGCCAGTGTAGTCCCCACACTGACGGAGTTCCTAGCAGGCTTTGGGGACTGCTGTAACCAGAGCGACACTTTGGAGAGGCAGGTGGTTTCTGCAGGTTGGACTGAAGAGCCGGTGGCTTTGGTTCAACGAATGCTCTTTCGAACCGTGCTGCATCTCATGTCAGTAGATGTTAGCACAGCGGAGGCAATGCCAGAAAGTCTTAGAAAAAACTTGACTGAATTGCTTAGGGCAGCTTTAAAAATTAGAGCTTGCTTGGAAAGGCAGCCTGACCCTTTCTCACCAAGACAAAAGAAAACACTACAGGAGGTCCAGGAGGGCTTCGTGTTTTCCAAGTATCGTCATAGAGCCCTTCTTCTACCTGAGCTTCTGGAAGGAGTTCTACAGCTCCTTATCTCCTGTCTTCAGAGTGCAGCTTCAAATCCTTTTTACTTCAGTCAAGCCATGGATTTAGTGCAAGAATTTATTCAGCACCAAGGATTTAATCTGTTTGAAACAGCAGTTCTTCAGATGGAATGGCTGCTTTCGAGGGATGATGTTCCTTCAGAGGCTGCAGAACACTTGAAAACCCTGATAAACAGTGTGATGAAAATAATAAGTACTGTCAAAAAAGTGAAGTCAGAGCAACTTCATCACTCCATGTGCACGAGGAAAAGGCACCGGCGTTGTGAGTATTCCCATTTCATGCACCACCACCGTGATCTCTCAGGTCTCCTGGTTTCAGCTTTTAAGAACCAGCTTTCTAAAAGTCCCTTTGAAGAGACTGCAGAGGGAAATGTGCAGTATCCCGAGCGGTGCTGCTGCATCGCAGTGTGCGCTCACCAGTGCTTGCGCTTGCTGCAGCAGGCTTCCCTGAGCACCACCTGTGTCCAGATCCTATCGGGGGTACACAGTGTTGGAATCTGTTGTTGTATGGATCCTAAGTCTGTGATTATCCCTTTACTCCATGCTTTTAAATTGCCAGCATTGAAGAATTTTCAGCAGCACATACTGAATGTCCTTAACAAACTTCTTTTGGATCAGTTAGGAGGAGCAGAGATTTCACAGAGAATTAAAAAAGCAGCTTGCAACATCTGTACTGTGGATTCTGACCAGCTGGCTCAGTTAGAGGAGACACTGCAAGGCACCTTGTGTGGTGCTGGCCCTTCCTCTGGCTTGCCCAGTCCTTCTTACAGATTTCAAGGGATCCTACCCAGCAGTGGGTCTGAAGACTTATTGTGGAAATGGGATGCATTGGAAGCTTATCAGAACTTTGTCTTTCAAGAAGACAGATTGCATAACATCCATATTGCAAATCACATTTCCAATTTAATCCAGAAAGGCAATATAGTTGTTCAGTGGAAATTGTATAATTATATTTTTAATCCTGTGCTCCAAAGAGGAGTTGAATTAGTACATCATTGTCAACAACTCAGCATTACTTCAGCTCAGACTCATATGTGTAGCCAACTGAAACAGTGTTTGCCTCAGGAAGTGCTTCAGATTTATCTAAAAACTCTGCCTATTCTACTTAAATCCAGGTTTGTATGTGTGCATATGTTTTATGGTTGGAGGAGTGCTTTTGAACATGGCATAAAGTGTGTGTGTGTGTGTGTGTGTGTGTGTGTGTTTAAATTTCTAACCTTGATATCTCCAGGAACTCACCCATAGTATAATCACAGTTACTATATTGCTTTCAAGGATTTTAGTTTGTCCACAAAGCAATCACTCTTTCCATGTCATGTTTTAAACATTTTAAAATTTACTTTTCTGGGGATAGTTATAGAACAGAGGCTAGAGATACTGATTTTTAACTTCTTAATGGAAAAAAAGGAAAAGTTTTGAATATATTTCTGAGGGAAAGAAACATGTAGAACAAAGATATCTAAGAGCAAAGGCCAGTTTGAATTAATTTTTTGTATTTATTATGTAGATAGAATATTATAAACCATTAAAACATTTATAAAGATCATGTTAGAACAGGGAAATGCTTATAATATTTTATGAGTAAAATATAAAACTTAAAATGTATTCACAACAGTGTATAGTTTGTACATACATGAAATGTTTAGTTCCCGAGTCAGTGGCATTAAAGAGATCATTTCTTAAATATCGTAGTTACATTTATTACCCAAAGTAGAAAACACACATAAGCAAAAAGAAAGTTTAAATTGTTTCCTATCAATGAATTTTCCAAATTTCATGACTGTTAAGTTTGGGGCACTTTAAAATGATTGTGTAAGTAAAGCTTGCTTTAATGGGTAGATTGGCCATTTAAATTAATGCAAATGTCATTTCAAAATAGCATAAAGTATAACTGTCATTAGTGTCTCTGTGTGCAGTACTTTTTGGTTCATCTTAGTACAGCTACTTTAAAACTGCCGTGGATTCTACCAAGCTATACTCATCTTTCATGTCTGCGCTGTTGACTCTGACCAACTCTGACCAACAAATTAGAAGAGAGCTATAGGGAAACTCACGTGGTGCTAAACCTTCAAGTTGAGAGAATATTCTCCCAAGATTTTCAGCTCTGTAGTTTGGTCCTTTCCCTTCATAGAGTGTAGGTATAAAACAAATGGAAAATCCTGAGCAGAGTGATAGACACACAACCAAGTGAGCAAGTGGACGAATGTATGCTTGCCCTCCTGTACCCACATCAGGGGTAGCTAATTGTTGTGATATTTAGAATTTCTGTGAAATTTACTATTTGAAGAAAAAAATTCTTTCTTGAGTTACTTCTTTTAATGTGTTCTATATGTAAACATTTCTTTTTAAATGCAGCCAGAGCTGTATATGAGCGTGTAAGTGCAATTAGAAAGTAACTTGAGATCTTGATCAGTATCTTAGAACTATTCAGACAGTGAATCAGAGTAGGCAGTGTTTAGTATATACGACACACAGCAATGTCATGTTTACATAGCATATGTAACTATTTATAAATGTTTCACTATGTAATGTAAAATCTTTTGGTTTTTCCTATCTCTCACAGGGTAATAAGAGATTTGTTTTTAAGTTGTAATGGAGTAAACCAAATAATTGAATTAAATTACTTAGATGGCATTCGAAGTCATTCCCTCAAAGCATTTGAAACTCTGATTATCAGCCTAGGGGAACAACAGAAAGATGCTTCAGTTCCAGGTGTCAATGGGTTAGATGTTGAGCAGGAGTTGCCATCCTTAAGTGTGAGTCCTTCTCTCCATAAGCAGCAAGCTTCTTCAGATTCTCCTCGGAGCCTCAGTAAGTTTTATGCCAGTCTCAGAGAAGCTTATCCAAAGAAACGAAAGACCATTCACCAGGATGTTCACATCAACACCATAAACCTCTTTCTCTGTGTGGCTTTTTTATGTGTCAGTAAAGAGGCAGATTCTGATCGGGATTCTGCCAATGAGTCAGAAGATACTTCTGGCTATGACAGTACTGCCAGTGAGCCATTAAGTCACATGCTGCCATGTCTGTCTCTTGAGAACGTCGTCTTACCTTCCCCTGAATGTTTGCACCAAGCAGCAGACATTTGGTCCATGTGTCGTTGGATCTACATGTTGAGTTCAGTCTTCCAGAAGCAGTTTCACAGGCTTGGTGGTTTCCGAGTGTGCCATGAATTAATATTTATGATAATCCAAAAACTATTCAGAAGTCATGAAGAGGAGCAAGGAAGAGGGCAGGGAGAAATGAGTGTAAGTGAAAACCAGGAGTTAATCAGAATGTCTCAACCTGAGATGACGTTGAAGGGAGATGTGTCGTCTTCAACAGCACCAGAACTGGGACATCTGAAAAAGAGTGGTGGCAGCTTGGATGAGTTAGAGTCACAGCATATGTTTCCCACAAGTGTAGAGCAGACTTTGGCTACCGAAGCTGTTCCTGGGGAAGCAAAGGCATTTACGAGTCAAGAAAATGAGACCTCTCTCCAGAGTATTCGACTTTTAGAGTCCCTCCTGGCCATTTGTCTTCATAGCTCCAGAGCCAGTCAACAGAAGATGGATTTGGAGCTACCTCCTCAGGTGATGCTTTGTCCTTAGTCTATCTCATGTAACATATATGTGTATTGTATGTATTATAGACACATGTAGTAATATACACTATATGTGTTATAACAATAGTGTCAATTTATTCTGCCACATATTTAAATTTTTATTTTCATGTATTAATTATACATAAATCTGAAACTCATCATAACAATTTTATGTATAGTGTATTTATATCAATTTGCCCTCCATGCCCTCTTTCCCCTCCCACTTCCACTCATCCCCTTTCTCTTCCCAGCTGGTTCCTTTTCGTGTGTGTGTGTGTGTGTGTGTGTGTGTGTGTGTGTGTGTGTGTGTGTGTGTGTGTGTATGTATGTATGTGTGTGTGTGTGTGTGTGTGTAAGTAACCCATTGCATTTTATTAGGGTTTTTTAATAGGATTCTGGATGAGGAGTTATTTACCAGAGCCGGAGTTCCTTGGCAGTGGTTATACCACAGTAGAAAATGTCTTTCCCATTCCCAGTAACCGTTAATTCCTTCTAGATACTGAGAGGGTTGGGACCTCAGGAGCTCTTCTCCCTATTAAATCCACAGGGAGGGGAGAGGCCTCATGGCCCTCCCTCCTGCTGTTTGCTACATACTTTGTTTTTAGAAAGTCCTTTTGTGCTTAGTAGGATACCAAGTGTGGAGGACACAATGAGGCACAAAAACAGTTCTTACTGTTTTGTTTTCTGCAAAAATTCCCTTGGGATAGTTTATGAATTAAGTCTTAAATGAGTAGTTATGGATGTTGTGTTTTAGAGTTAAAAGTTCACAGTCTTTGTGATACTGTTGGGTACCCTGCTTCTATTTCCTGACCTTTGTTTATGGCTCTGGTATGGTCATCATCTGGTCTGTACCTATTTGTTTTACGTGTTAGACTTAGAATTCCTTAAAAGAAAAGCAGGTTTTTTACTCACTGTTATAGAGATCTAGGCAAGCAGTAATAACTTCATTCAAAGGGCAGAACTGAAGGCACAAGAAAAAATAATTAGAACTGCTTCTTAGACTCTTAGAGGATCTCTAAGAATAAGGACTTAGCAAACTCTAGAGATAATTAAAACTCTGAAGTTTCAAAAAATGATTTTGTAAAAATTTTAAGATTTATTTATTTTTTTATTTTATGTGTATGAGTATTTTGCCCAAATGTATGTCTGAGCACTATGTGGGCACAGTGCTTGAGGAGGTGAGGAGAGAGGACATTGGATTCCCTGGAACTGGAGTTACAGGCTGTTGTGAACCACCATATTGGTTCTGGGAATGGAACCTAGGATCTCTGTAAGGACTCTTAACCATTGAGCCATCTCCCCAGCCCCCAAAGAGTGAATTTTTTATGATTCAAATCATTTAAAGCACATTGAAATTTAAATTTATAAATTAAAATTTAACAGTTTTTAAATAGTAAGATATTTGGATAAGAGCTCAAATTTTATACAGTTTACCTTCATATCAATTACAAATAAATGGATTTTTTCCCCTGCTTGTTGTAATCCATTTTGTCACTGTTTTTTTTTTTAAAGGATGTTATTGATATTCTTAGTCTCTCATTTTATCTTAGAGCTTGTCTGTGGAAAATATATTATGTGAAATGAGGGAACACCTTTCCCAGTCAAAGGTGACGGAAACAGAATTAGCAAAGCCTTTATTTGATGCTCTGCTTCGAGTAGCCCTGGGGAATCATTCAGCAGATTTGGATCCTGGTGATACTGTGACTGAGAAGGTATGAACCCATGTGTCATGTTTTTAAGTATGTCCAGTAGAGACTAGAGCCTGCGAGGTAGGGCTGGGACACTGGCTTAGCTCACAGGGCCATGGATTTTGATCAGGTGAGTTCCTTAGTCCATTCTCCATCATTTGGAATAGGTAGTATTTCATCATTGTTGTGTCTTGAAGAAAAGCAGGATGTCAATACAGTGTGCTTCAGTTAATCTAATCTGGGAGTTTTTTCATAATTGTTCCCAATAAGACAAAAATGTATTAAGGTTTGACAATCTTACATATAACTGATAATCTTTTTTCCCCTAAAAGATTTTAGTTTGGAAAATTTCAAATCTGAACAGAAACAGCACAGCACCCTTCCCTGCGCCAGCTACTTCCACAGTTGACTGCTCAGCATCAACATGTTTTCTCCCTCCCTCCCTCCCATATCTTTTTTCTTTCTTGAAGTATTTTAAAGAAAATCCTGGTTTGCAGCAGCTGATAATCTTTAAATGATAATTCAGGAATAGTGATGTTTAGCTATCTTATCTCGCCCTGTTTTGGTATAGCTAATATTTCCAGAACTCTCTACAGACTTTGATTTTAAAATATTCAGCATAAAAATGACCAATACTCATATATAAGACAACAGGAGATTTTGAGCTCTGTTAACATTTTTTCCAAAGTAACTATTTTAAATTTTTTTCCTGAAACTATGTGATGTTCATTTTAACTTATTTCTCTTCCCGGTTATGCTTCTTTTACTCTGGTTAACTATTGTTAGCTTTCATCTTTATATAACTGATTTTATAACCTTTGGTCTAGTAATATTTGATATTTTATTATATTTGCCATAATATTCCATGTTACTGTTTTCCATATTTTAAAGCTTATTGATTTTAAAAATTGACTTTAAAGCTTATAACTTCAATTTATTGTTGAATCAAATGGCAGACTATAACAAATTAAAACATCAACTTTATGTTACCTTTTATTGCTGTTGCTATGATAAAGTACTTTGAGCTTTTATAAATGCAAATAGATCCTAAGGTGAAGGTATCAGTAACATTTTTATAAGGAAAAAAAATGAGCTGGGCAATGTGGTGCATGCCTTTAATCCCAGCACTCAGGAGGCAGAGGCAGGTGGATCTCTGTGAGTTTAAGGCCAGCCTGGTCTACATACAAAGTGAGTTCCAGGACAAGCTCTAAAGCTACACAAAGAAACCCTGTCTCGAAAAACAAAACAAAACAAAAACAAAACAAAATAAAAGTCTTGCCACAGGTGTTAGACAGGAAATTGATGCTGGAACCCTTGATTTCTGAGATGCTTATATGTAGACAGTTGCATTCTGAAATTTTTATTTCACTTGGAAGATTGTTTTAGCTTTTCCAGTTATCTAGTTTATGAAGCATTTAATTAAAAAATAATTTTGGGAAATTGTTCCTATCAACAATATGTGAAAATAATATATGTTTATTATCGGGAGTAAGTCTGTGCAATAGAATACTGCCTTGTTGTGGTTTTCAGTCATTCTCTATTGTGTAACTAGAGTGAAAGTTCCTAAGTAGATTTATTTTCCAGAGAAACAAAAATGACCAATGGTTTTTTCTGCTACAGCCCTTTGATCTGAGTTATCTGAGAAAGCTTGGGAAATATTGCTGAATCAATTTCATATTTTTCAGTGACTACTGATTACTAAGATTTTTTTCTCTTAAACAAAATATTGAGATTGTTCTTCAAGTGACTTTTGAGCAATAAGTATTCTGTTATTGAAAAATGAGTTGGTGTCACAACTCTCGCTGTTGACTTACATTGGCCTTCTAGAGTCGTCAGTCTGAGGAAGAACTGTTGTCCCAGCCTGGAGATTTTTCTGAAGAAACTGAGGATTCTCAATGTTGTACTCTGAAACTTCTGGGCGAGGAAGAAGGTTATGAAGCGGATAGTGAAAGTAATCCTGAGGATGGTGACGCCCAAGATGATGGTAAAAATGTCTGTGATGCTTGTGATTGCGTTGCCGTGAGGTTGTAAATTAGCAGAATGCTTCATCATGTCCCTACCCAGAGGCCTTACAGTTTCCAAAAGGCATCGTATCATCATTTTATTTGGTCCTCACAACAAATCTGCCATTTAAATGTGTAATTTCAACAGTGGGATCAAAACTATGGAGATAGCTTCAGTGAAAGAACACTTACTTAGCAAGCCTACAGCCCTAGATGTGATTGATCCCTTGCACTGTAAGGAAAAACAAAACAAAAGCCTTCTTGTCTAAAACAAGTAGGTGCCTAAGAATAAGAATGAAGGAGAGAGCCCTTGCTCTCATGCATTCCAGCAGAAAAGAAAAGCGATGTCCAGAGATAGACAGCACAAGGGAAAGCAGGTGGGGCTCTTCTTTTCAGATACTGGCCTTGGGACTGTCCCAGTCTTCAAATTTACAGTAGTTTATTCTTGCTAGAAATAAATTTTCTCTTTTTCATGGAGGGAATAAGAACAATCACTGATTTTAAAGTTGAAAGGTATAATGGACCTATAGTCTGTGCTTTTTGAAAAAATATTTGTTTAATGGTAGTTTTATCATAACCTAGGTATAACTTTACAGTGGTAGATTTCCTTTGTGTGCTTGTTAACTAAATCTCAACGTAAAGATGTCTAGTCTAGGTAGAAATTTATAAATTTCTTTACTAAGTGAAATTTACTATGTGTGTGTTATATGTACATGTTCTTATGGGTATGTGCATACATGTGTATGAGTGTGCATCTATGTGTGTGCCTGTGGAGGCTAGAGGCCCACATCAAGTGTTTTCTTTAATCATTTTTCATCTTTTATTTATTTATTTATTTTTTGAGACAAGGTCTTACTGTGTAGCTCTGGCTGTGTTGGAACTCACTATGTAGACCAGGCTGGCCTCAAACTCTGTTTTATTTATTTATATGATTATTGTGTGGGTATGTATAATGTAGGGGGACAAGCACATGTGTGCCATGGTGTGTTTTTGGTCAAAGGACAACCCTGTGGAGTCAGTCCTCTCTTTTCACCTATCCATGGGTTCCAGGGTTCAAACTCAGGTTGTAGGTAATATTGTATGGCAAGCACCTTTACGTACTGAGTCATCTCACCTGCCTCCTTGATCTTATTTCTTTGAGATATCTCTGACTGAACCTAGAGCTTGCTGATTCTGATTAAGCTGGCTGGCCAGTGAGCTCTAGGCATTCACTTGCCCTAGGCCTGGTATTACCAGTTCTTGGCACAAGCACCCAGCTTTTTGTATGGGTGCTAAGAGTCTAAACTTGGGTCCTCATGATTGTGTAGCAAGCACCTTTCCAAGCCCTTGTATAAACACTTTTAAAGAGTGCAGCAGACCCTGTTAAGGTCAGTCAGTAAGACAGTCATAAGAGGACAGTGTTTAGACTTCAACAAACCAAGCCTGCTATTACCACAGAAATAGGGGCAGATAAAATTAACTACACTGTGATTTAGATATTTTGGGGTCAGAAAGTTTAGGGTAATTTTTTCCATTTGCATCAACAGAATGTGTTAAATCTATATCTATAAATCTGTTGGCAATATTTGTAGTTTCATTGAAGATCAGAATTACTTTCAAAGTTAAACTATCCATAAGACTTGATTGTTCAAGATACAAACCCTAATCTACGTTAAGGTTGCAGGAAAATGCTTTGTGAGCATTTTAATAAAAACAGCACAGTTTTCATTAAATATTCTTAGTGATGAGTTAGGGTTGAAATATTCAGTATTTGGGGAATAAAAACATTCTTTCCTTTTTCAGGAGTAGAATTAAAACCTGAAGCAGAAGGTTTCAGTGCATCGATTGTTCCAAACAACCTACTTGAAAACCTCACTCACGGAGAGATAATATACCCCGAGATTTGTATGCTGGAATTAAATTTGCTTTCTACTAGCAAAGCTAAACTTGATGTGCTTGCTCATGTGTTTGAGAGCTTTCTGAAAATTGCCAGGCAGAAGGAAAAGAACATTTCTCTGCTCATGCAACAGGTAAAAGATGTACTAAGTTGAATCAGTATGTGTCACACTCATGCCCTGATTATTCATTTCCTTATATAATAACCCAACTTGTCTGAAAATTATTTGAGATGATTACTTATCTTTTGTTATGCCTTCACTGTGTTTTGACTTTCAAGTGATTTTCTAAAATCATCTAATTTTGTATTTCTCTAATAAGTAGCATAAAATCAATATTGTCAGTAGCTAAACAGTAATATATCCTGAGAGCAGATCTTAAAACTTGCATTTAATCCTACAACAGTATTCTTTTCAGTCTTTTAAACTCTCTCTCTCTCTCTCTCTCTCTCTCTCTCTCTCTCTCTCTCTCTCTCTCTCTCTCTC
>CABHPR010138039.1:14936-41985 GCA_902168415.1 Peromyscus melanophrys
CTCTCTCTCTCTCTCTCTCTCTCTCTCTCTCTCTCTCTCTCTCTCTCACACACACACACACACACACACACACACAGAGGCCTTTATGAAATAATGAAATAATTTATCATGATGTTGTAGTTGTATTGTGCTTTTATGAAGTTAAACATTTAATTTCTTATGTTTCATTTTTTAATCTTCAGGGAACTGTAAAAATCCTTCTAGGAGGGTTCTTGAATATTTTAACACAAACTAATTCTGATTTTCAAGGTGAGTTGAACCTGGTGTAAGGAAATAGCTTTTTAATTACTGTGATATTGTATGAAGAATTAATGATTATGGCGTTCACTAGCATATTGCTCTGTGGTTTCCAAGTTTTTATATGTATCATCTTATTTGTTCCTCACATTCAATGAAATACAAGTATTTTTATTGAATAGAGGGAAAACGTAAATTCCAAGGCCTGAAGTAAGTTGTTTAGTAGCTTCCTGGAGATTGTGATCTGGTATGAACAGTGTACTGCATCATCTGTTGTTCTCTTCTCTACTTAGTACTTCCTCAGACATTTCAGGAATTCATCATGAAAATTAATGTGATTTATGACCACAGTAAATCTAAATTATAGTTGGAGGATTAAGGCTAATATATGTGAAATGTTAATTTGGGTTTGTGTAATGCTTCTTTCCTCCGAGTTAAATTCACACGTTTTTGTCAGGAATACCCAATATTAGTGTTGAGTCCCCTAGAGGATATCATATCAAAGACTTTGTGATGTCTGTGTCTTATAATTAGGGATGTTAATTTTAATCAATTTCAGGTTAAGATGGTCTACCAGGTTTTTCTATTGTAATTTGTAAGTATCTTATGGGTAGCAACTTGAAAGTATGTAAATTTCTCTTTTCTCACATTTTAACCCACAGTTTTTAGCATTAACTGGTAATTGTGCCTGAAAAGAGTAGTATTGTAATGTTTGCCAAATAGTGATTTTCTATTTCTGGCATTTTTTGTACATTTATGAATTGGGATTGTACGATAAGGAAAAGCTTTCTCTTCTCCATTTTCTTACTTAATGCGTGAGTATGTTGTGCTCATGTTACACTCTTTCTTACCAGTTTTCTCATTATGAATATTTAGCACTGGTATGACATATTAAAGTTTATAAACCTCCATTAGACCTTATTGTTATCTGACATTGATAGCATATTCAGTTTTTCCTAAGTTGTTACCTAATGTCCTTTGTTGGTTCAAAGAGCTTTTCTGGGATACATTACAATCAACTGTCATATTTCCTTGTTTTTGTTGCTATGCCTTTTCTGTCAAGCCCAGGAAAGACTGATTCATGATCACAAAGATTTATTATTTCTAAAAATTATTTTCTCCTCTTCATATTCTTTGCTCTTTATTTTCTTGCATATGAGTTGTAATCTTGGGCTTTGAAGTTGAATCCTACCATGTTTCTTATCTCATGTATTTCTCCTTTAGTGTTATATTCTGGGAGTTTTTAAAAAATTCTGTTCACATTTTATCCAGATTTTAATTTTGGCAACTGCCCATTGTCTTAGTTCCTTTTCTTTTCCTGTGACAAAACACCATGACCAAAGCAACTTATAGAAGAAAGCATTTAATGGGGGCTTACAATTTCAGAGAGTGAATCCCTGACCATCATGACAAGGAACATGGCAGCAGGCAGGCAGGCATGGCCCTAGAGCAGTAGCAGAGAATTTGATCCATAGCAGGAGGCAGGGAGAGAGAAAGCTAACTGGGAAAGGTATAGACTGTTGAAATCTCAAAGCCCACCCCCAGTGACACATTTCCTCCAACAAGGTCACACTTCCTAATCCTTCTCAAACAGTTCCATCAAACAGATGATCCTACCAGGGCCAGTCTCACTCAAACCACACCTGTTTTATAGTTAAGAGATCCTTTGGCTTGATTATTTTTTGTTTTTTAAAATTAATGTGTGTGTGTGTGTGTGTGTGTGTGTGTGTGTGTCCGTGTCCCCATTCTCTCAATCACACTGAAACCTGTCGGGTTTTGTTTTTTAGTGTGACTTAGTGATTTTTTTTTATTGATTCTTTGAGAGTTTCATGTCATGCACCCCAATCCCACTCATTTCCCAGTTTTTCCATGTCTGCCCTCTACCCTTGTAGCTCCCCCCCCCCAAAAAAAAAAAACTTGGTCCTCTATCTTTCCCACTTCTCCACATATTCATTTGTCATAGTGGCCTTGGGAGCTGCAGTGAATCACGCAGCATACGCTTTGCCCAAACAGCTTTACTTGCAAAGGTTCATCTCAGTGAGTCATGGTCTGGTTCAAGGCCTCTGGCCTCTGGTTCACCATCAATACTGGAGCCTCACTGAGACTCCTCTTGGATATCCTGCTGTTGCTCCAAATCATGGAGATCCTGCAGCTATGATTCCTCAGGACCAGTCAGGCCCTTTAGGTGCTCCAGCAGGTCATAGATGGGGTAGATCTTGGGATGGGCCAACTCAAAGCCCTGAATGTGGGCCTGGGTAGTAGCTGATTTTGTCAGTGTGGGCCTCTGGGACTCCCCACCATCCCTTTAGGTGAGGGTCAGGGCCAGTTCTCCATTGCAGTGGCTGGCATGGGGGAGGGAGGACAGTTCTCCTAGGGCTTTGGAAGGTTGGGGCAGGCTTTTTCGTGCCCATGTCTTTGGGGCCAGTTCGCGATGGGGGCAGCTATCCCACTAAGGTGGGCAAGGGGAAACCTGTCAAAAAACAAGAACAGAAAACAGAAGTACACATTGATTGTGTACTTTTCTATTCAAAACCTTTACTGGACTTACATTAATTACCTGAGGGTAAATAAAATCCATGCCAGTTTATGGTGTCCTGGCAAGCTGTCCTCTCAGAAACACTTCCTCTTACACCATTCTGTCTGTTCATTGCCTTTATGAAACAGGTTAGTCTGTTTCTAGTCTTAAACCTCCAGTCCTTTAGGATGTACCTCAGGTTTTACATCAGTATTGTTTTTGTCATGTCTAAAGTGGAGAGAATAATTGATACTTTCTGTTTTGGAGTGAGGAGCAGCTGAGGCATACATGTAAAAATATACTTGAAGCACTGTAAAATGATCTATAAAAATAGTTGTTATTTTAAAGAATTTTTATGAAATAGTGTACCATTGCTTTTGTTTATTCTAAACTCTTTAGTAGAATAAAGAACATGGTTAAAATAAATAGCTTGTGGTATTTATGTAATTTTGCTATTTTTTATGTTTGTCATTTAATTTCTAAGTAATATGTGGTAGTTATAATATAAACAATCTGTTGTTTTATTAGTGTTGGTTCATTTGCCTTTAGTTATTTTGCTATTTCTTTAGCAGTTTTTATGATTACTAACTAGATTGTTTATACTCATTCCACACGAAAGAATAGTTTTTTATTTCTTTCAATGAAAATTGCTTATATCTTCCTTGAATTAAATGTGTACTGGCTTTAATTTTTTCCTCTTTTTAAAATTTAGCATGCCAGAGAGTATTGGTGGATCTTTTGGTATCTTTGATGAGTTCAAGAACATGTTCAGAAGAGCTAACCCTTCTTTTGAGAATATTTCTGGAAAAGTCTCCTTGTACAGTAAATATGCTAGAATTTTTTACATTTTCACTAATTCTTTAATAGAATGTATATTTTACTAATTTCTAAATCACTCAGCTTTTGATATTGTAATTACTATTTAGCCAGTTCCATGTTTTATGTTTGACAAATTCAGTTATATTATCTGTATATATCTTAACCATTTCGATTTGATTTGGACTAACCAGTCACCTTTAGCCCTATGTCAACTCCAACCTTTGTGCTTGAGAAATGCTGTGCTTTTATTTACTAAAGAGAATTTAAGTATGAGTAACACCAGTCATCCCGAATTTGTCCTTTTTCTAAAGAACCACTGTCCTTTAGTTGAGTGTTCTCTTTCCCATTGCTGTATAGGTTAGTGGCTCTTAGCTAGGAAACTCATTTTTATAATGCAGTCTGGACTGGAAGACTCTGCAGATGAGTCTAGAAGGTGGAGGCTGCCTGATGTGAAGCAGGATGAACAGAGCCCTGTCCACTTCACTGCCCATCTCTTCACCACTTCAGTCTCAAGGCCCCATGGAAGCTCTGTCAGACCCCAGTGTGGGTCATTGAGGGCTGACTGTGTATTGATTGGTTATTTCTAGAGCTTGTCTTCAGCACACTTTCCCTCATCATGGTCGATATTGAAGATTATTTTATGCGTGAGAAAGGCATTGCACTAGGCTAATCTTTCATACTTTTTAACTTAGCTCTCTTTGGTCATTGTCCTTCTAATAATTAAGTGTGCATTTCAACATTCCATCTCTTACCTTTTTTTTTTCCATTTAAGCAAAAAACCTTAAAATTTACTTCACTTCCCCAGAAACAAATGAAAGAAATTTTCCTTGGCTTGGGAAAAAAACATGTGAAATAACTTAGATAGTAATTGGGCATTCAATTTTATGTAGTTTATTGTTTAGGAATCTGGAGAGTTTGTAAAATTGTATCCCCTCACTTGAAAATATTTGAGCTATGGGACTAGAAAGATGTTTCAGTGACTAGAGTGCTTGCTGCTCAGTCATGAAGGGCAGAGTTCAGATCCCGGCACCCACTTCAGGCAGCTTACAAATACCTGTAACTCCAGCTTCAAGGGATCCATTTTCTGGCTTTTTCAGGCACCTGCTCAGGCAGGCAGGCATGTATGCATGCAAACATGCACACACACACACACACACACTAATAAAAATAAATCTTAAAAATAATTTTGAGAGAAATAACATGAGGAAGTAATAACCTTGTTTTATAGAATAATTTGTGATATAATTATTGTATTTCATTTATGATACTTAAAAACTCATAAATATTAGATTTATACTGTAAAATACCAAAATTTAAACCAAATTTATCAAAAGATTACATAATAATTAAATCTCTATACCTTAAGTAAAAACTAAAGTTTTGAAGATATGGTAGATATACTACTGAAATTAAAAGGCTACTATATACAGGTATGTTTGTATTTTTACTTATAACCTGAATTTTGAGATCATTGTGTATCTGGTTGCAAGATTTTAAACTTTTACTTGTTTTTCTTTTTCTCTAGGAAATTCTTCTCCTTGGTATTCAGAAAATTGTTGAGAGTGATTTTACTATGAGCCCTTCACAGTATCTAACTTTCCCTTTGCTGCACACCCCAAGTTTAAGCAATGGTGTCTCACCACAAAAGTCTCCCGGGATTCTTAACAGTAAAGCCTTAGGCTTATTGAGAAGGGCACGGATTTCCCGAGGCAAGAAGGAGGCTGACAGAGAGAGTTTTCCCTCTGGGCTGCTTTCCTCTTGGCACATAGCCCCAATCCACCTGCCATTGCTGGGGCAGAACTGCTGGCCACACCTGTCAGAAGGATTTAGTGTCTCTCTGTGGTTTAATGTGGAGTATATCCATGAATCCGAGAGTGCTGCAGAAAGAGGAAAGAAGGTAAAGAAAAGAAACCAGCCATCCGTTCTACAGGACGGCAGTTTGGAAGCCGCAGGTATGGTGGCAGGCGTCTGATCTGTACACTAAAACTCTTCAGATAGCCCTTTGCTGAGCTGTGAGGATATTCGACAGTGTTTTAATGTGTTCTTCTCACCTTAAAGGCCATACTTAACTACTGAATTACCAAAGCCTGAGATTTTGACAGCCTTGAAATCTCCATTTTCTTCTAAAGCTTAGATGTGGAAGGGTTATAGAGGCCCTGTATCTACAACTGCTGCTGAAGTTAGCAGTCTCATTATTGTGATGGTGTGGCCCCTGATTCTAGGAAAGGAGTAAATAAAACCCTACAGCCACTTTTATTTCAGGTTCTGCTCCTTCTGTGTCTTACCTCGGTGCCTCCTAGTTCCTATCCCTGAACAGTTGTATGTAACAGTCCTTCTCCAAAGTTAGGACAGAGTTTACCCGTAACTGAAAAATTAGTTAGGCTGCATTGAAACTGCATCTTGTTTTTGTTCTCTTCTTTCTTAGGCATGCAACAGTTTCTTGGGACATACAGCAGCTAGAGGGAATAGTCTTAGAAACTGGTTGTGCATTTTTTTAACCTGTTGAAGAAAATGGTTGCTAATAGTTATATAGTCATAGCTGCTAATGTTCCTTTTCTTTGAAAGCCTGAGCCTTTGGACGTGCACTGTGTATTTTAGTACATCTTAGCTTAGTTTAACATAAAGTCACATCATAGTTCAAGAGTTAAGTGGTAAGATGGCATTGGGAAGGATAACCAGTATAAACATTTCCCTTAGCTGGAGACTAACTATGCTGCAAGGTTTCAGGATGACTTAGCACTCTTATTCAAAGGTCACCCACTACTCTAAATAATGACCATTCAAGTACTGTAGCTTTTCTAAGAAAAGTAAAAATAATTAAAAATAATCTTATTTTTCTAATAGGATTATTGCATTGGAGATCATAGATGGTGTGTGTTCCCTAGACCAGGGTCAGTTGTGTTATACTGGCCCAAACCAACAAAAGCAGAAGCTTGATACGGAGTGTAGCTGATTACCGCCCTTCAGCAGTCCTACCCATAACTGCCCTTAGTTGTCATGTATTTTAAATCATTTAATAATTTTTAAAAAGCTGTTTTTTGCCCACTGTGTTCTTTTGAAGTTAACATTTAACCTTTGGAAATATTGCTTGAGTCAGGTTCAGACATTTGGGGTAAATAACCTGTTACAAAGAAACCATCATACATTGTATTCTTTTAAATTTACTTTTCACACAGTTTTTATGAACTATTTTGTTGATGATTCTAACATTTTTCTCTCAGAAGGTGATAGACCAGAAGGTACAGAATCCATCAATCCTGGTGACAGACTCATAGAAGATGGCTGTATTCATTTGATTTCATTGGGATCCAAAGCATTGATGATCCAAGTGTGGGCTGATCCCCACAGTGGCACTTTTATCTTTCGGTATTGATTATCCTCAACTCTTAATAAATAGGTCATGTATTTAAATAATTTATGTAAGAAATTATTGAATAATATTTATAAGAACAATCTCATTGATATTTAGAGAAAAAAATTAGAAGGATGATTATCAGACAGCACATAGATTCTATGTAGCAGTAGACAGATAGCAAAGCATGGCAAATCAAGTGCTTATGACATGCAGTGGAAATGACTGGAATAGTCCAGTTGGCAATAGTAGCATCATCAAATCAGGTTCCTAAACGTCCAGCAGAAATGACTGGAGAAGTCTTGCTGAAAACAGTCATGTTGGCATTCCTGGTTGACAGATTTGCAAGTAGATAAGGATTCTCTAGCTTCCTGTACCACTACAACCATTTCTATGCCATACAATAATGATAATAATCTCTATTGGAAAGTTTCTCCACCTAGCTGTTCTCAAGGGCACAATGTTTTCACTAGAACAATTCACTCTCCTTCTGCACTTAAAGGTGCTATTTTCTTGTTCTTCTTTTTCCCTAACACAGGACTGGAGGGTGGGGCAGCCTGTCTCTGAACAAAAAGACACTGAGAAAAACATACTTGGGTTTGAAATGGGGGTATGGTGTCTATCTTGCTTCCAGAGCCAGCTTCTCAGTCAGCTCAAACATGACACAGCAATTTACCAGTTTAATGTGTCTTTCTAAAAGTAAAAATTAAAGCCAGTATGTTATTTTTATTTTGTTTTATAGATATTATAAATGTTACCAGGTATTTTCTACATACATTTCTCCTTATTCTTTTAGTAATCCTGCAAAGTGAGTTAGCATCCAATATATTCTAGTATTTAGACATTTATTACAGTATTATTAATTTCTTTGTGAACCAGTTATTACATTATAATTTCTAAAATAGACAATGTAAGTGGAAATTGATTTTAAAAACTGATTTCTAGAAATTATTGCCCAAGTTATTAACATCAGTCAATGAGTCTAATCCATTTTAGTTCATAAGTTGAAGAAGCAGATATGTGTAAAAGAAAGACCTACTGACTTTCTCACTTCATTTTAAAATAGAAGTGATTTTTAATATCACATATTGAGAATTGCAGTGTATGTGTTAACTATTAAGGTCAGAATTTTCATGTTTTTGACCTATGATTTTTTTTTTCTACAGTGTGTGCATGGACTCAAATGATGACACAAAAGCTGTTTCACTAGCACAAGTTGAAACACAGGAGAGCATTTTCTTTCCAAGCAAATGGCAGCACTTGGTACTTACCTATCTTCAGCATCCTCAAGGGAAAAAGAATGTCCATGGGGAAATCTCCATATGGGTCTCTGGACAGAGGTACTAAACATTCTCAGAAAATATTCTTTTCAGCCACAGTTTTAGCTTTTGTCTTCATTCCTGAAATATTGCAGACCAGGTAAAATTTAATATGTACTGAAAGAAATTCGTATCAAAATTAGATTTTTTCTGTTTATCACTTCAATACATAACAAGTCTTCCATGTTGAAAATTGCTATGAATTCTGCTCTTGAGGATTCAACCAACATCAGACTGAAAATATTTGTGAATTGCGCTATGATGAACATGTACAGTCTTACCTCCTGCTTATTCTCTAAATAAAAGTATAGCAACTCTTTATAAGGCATTTATTTTAGGTGTTGTAAGTAACCTAAAGATAGCTTAATGTATAGAAGAGATTATATGTTGCTATATGCTCATATGACATTGTCTATAAGGGATTTGAGTAGTCTCAGCTTTTGGTATCTGTGGGATGCCTGGAACCAACCTCTGGTGAATATCATGGACTGCTGTATTTAGGTATGAGGAGAAAGCCAAAAACCTGGGCAGTAGATATTTATGAACAATATATACGAGGTAAGTAATTATAGGATATGTAGTATTGTCCCTCAAACCTATATATACAAGGATGAATCCATAAGGAATTCTTTAAATTAATTGAATAAGAGGGCTAATATCTAAATTTAATTGAGATTGGAGGAAATTAAAATGACTAGAAAAGAATATAAAGTATTATATGTGGTAATAAACTTAGACGGGTCCTAGAACTATATAAGGTAACAGATTCAGGTAGAAGACTGCTTGACTTTGACTGCACAGACTTGACAGCCAAGTTAGTAAACATTTTGTAGACGATCTTAATGTAAAAATTAACCCTGAATGAACTATGTCCTAGTTTGCTTCCTATCTCAGGGAGAAAAGGATTTATTTGGATACAGGTTACAGTGCATCATCAAGGAAAGTCAGGACAGGAGCGCAAGGCAGAAACCCAGAGGCAGAAACTGAAGCAGAGAACACAGAGGAATGCTGTTTACTCCCATGCTAACCCCTGGTTTGCTCCGCGACCTTTCATAAACCAGCAGAGGACTACCTGCCTAGGGGTATCATAGCCCACAGTGTAGGTCCTCCTCCATCAATCAACAATCAAGAAAATGTCCCACATACGTGCCCACAGGCAGTCTGATAGAGGCAGTTCCTCAGTTGAGATTCCCTCTTCCTGGGTGACTGTGCCAAGCTGACAAAAACTAACCAGCATAAGTTATAAGGTGCCTTGGATTTGAAAGAGTGGAGTGAAATAGCATGTTAGAAGATACAGAATTTAAAACCAGTTATCATGGGAGAGCACTGAAGTGGCTGGAAGAGTCTCAGTTGAGTCATGAGAAAGAAAAGTGGGTAGACAAGATGGAAAAGCTTGCCAGGAGTGAGTGCCAGTTATTTTTTATAAAAGTGTTATGTGTTATAGACTTGTTATATTGCAGACCATTGGCTAGGTGCTTTATATATGTTATCTCCTTATCCTCTCAAAAATTACTCAAAATAGATTAGATCATAGAAGTCACATATATCCTTAGCAAAAATTAAGGTGTTTATCAAGGAATGACCGCATGTCAGGCGTGGCATGTAGGAGGCTGCAAACACTGGTTACTTACAGCCATCAGCTTTCAGTCACTGAGGGAGAAGAGGAAGAAGGGCTTTGTAAATGGCTTTGGGATAGCTCATAGTGTCTGCTATAGGAAGTTAAACCCACGTTCAGTTTTGTTGAGACATTGAAGAAAATACATAAAAACTGAAGCTGGTATCCATCTTCCAGATAGTATTCACACCTGCCTTAGCCTGAATGGCAGCTATAACCAGTTAGTAAATTTGTTTTCAGAACACTGGGTTGGAACTATTAGAATTGGAGATAGGCCCCTTTCTTCTTAGACACTCTCCTCATTTCTTGAGCTAGTAACAAGTGGCGCTCATTGTACTAAGTCTTTGCACTGTAGCTCATTTTACCCTTCACATTACATTATGAAGCAGGCATGTCATTGACTCTATTTGACATGCTCAGCTGAGTCCTAGAGTGGGTAAGGAGACTTGCCCAGAGCTGTGCCACATGGAAGGAGTATAGGCAGAACTTGAATGGAGGCTCCGAGCCTAGATGGGGATGGGGGTCATGCTGTACACCCTGTTCTGTGCTGCTCCTCCAGCTCTGTTTGCCTCAGGATAGCTGATGAGTATGGGGACCGTACACTAACTAGGCCCTTTCAGAGTGAAAGATAAAATTGTCTCCAATAGCTCTGGAGTTAATAGTAGTCTTTTGAGTCACACATGTTCTCTCTTTCCTCTCCCATTTACTTTGCTTTGAAGAAATTTCCTTGCCAGTTGGTAGAAGTTAATTTCATTGGTTGACAGATCAATGAACAAGTGACAGGTCAGTGATACTATTTTGCTGATTTAAATTTGGTTGTTATTGTAGAAGCTATATAGTTTAGTGTCTACAAAGAATGCATTTTGAGAGGCCATTTTAATAATACATAACAAGCCAAGCGTTATGACTCACACTTGTAATTCCAGTGCTATAGAAGTTGAGGCAAGAGGATTGCTGTGAGTTCAAGGCCAGCCTAGGCTACATAGTGAGTTCCTGGCTAGCCTAGACTACAGAGGGAGACTACCTTAGAGAAATGAACAAACAAAAAATAACAAAAAAACCCCACATAATGACAGTGGAAAATAGCTTCTTAGCATCAAAGTCACACAAACGCAGTAGAAGTGTGCAGCACAGATACACTTCATATTTACTGTGTTTGTTTTATGTTCATCTTGCAGTAGGTTTTCTTTCACACTTAAGAAAAGTAAATCATAATGTCACTAGGTGGCAGTAGTGTTTTAATTGTGACCATTTATTGACTCACAAAGGAGACAGTCATAGATTGTCTCAAATTTTTTATTTATTAATATATATTAATCAATTATAGATATTTGTTTATATTAAATTAATATATGATAATAATTACTAATACATTACAAATTATTTATATATACACTAATATACTAATAATTACTTTAATTAATTATATATGCATATTTTCCTATTTGGACTGGTGAGATGACTCAGCAGGATAAGATACTTACCGCCAGACCTGACAACCGAGTTTGATTCCTGGACGTCAGTTGAGGGAATCAACTCCTCCAAATGTCTCTGTGCACCTTAGTGTGCATATGCACACACAGATTTATGTATATACATAAATGTAATTTTAAAAATTAAAAGATATTACTATTAAGATAGTTGGATTTATTTACTAAATATTAATCAGATACTAAGATTTTTAAATAAATGTATAAAAAGTTTAATTTCTGAAAGTGAGTTAGCCATGTAGGCTAAGTCTCCGTTTTCCAAATTTTAGACTTTGCCTTAACAGGGAGTTTCCTTACTATGGAGTTTATGGAATTCCTGAAATAGAGGTGGACTTGCACTCAGCGGTTCCTCCAAGCAATGAAATAAGCCTTACCTTTTCTGGCTCTGTTTTATGTAAGAATTCTTGACAAACATTTAAAGAAAAAGAGGAGACTGAACAAAATCTCTGTAATCATTAGCATTAGAAAACAAAATACAAAAACACTGGCATTTCAGAGGTTAGAGACAGCAAAACTTGTGGGCATTCTGAAATTCTGATTCCAACACCTCATGAGGAATATGAAATCTTAGGAAGTATTGCCAAGATAGGAAAGTTTTTGACAAATTAAGGGGAGATGGTTACTTTATTTCTGTGAACTAGGTAGGCACACATGTAAGAGTCATGTGACAAAGACAGCTTTTAGCAAATGTGTGTTGGTTTCCTCTGGCCAGCATGTAGGATCCCTGGGCACTGTCTGCAACCTGTGGACCACCAGCACCTCTGATCAAGAGACAAAAGGCTACCCTCTTTTCTCACCCATTCACGACAATACATTTCAGGATCTAGAAAAGTTCAGGAATGTCATCTCATTAAGCATTCATGGTATTCCCAAAAATCATTAACTTAATTTTGTTTTTAATGTAGGAAGACTGATGTCACCTTGGATTTTGTGCTTCCAAGAAAAACAAGCTTATCATCAGACAGCAATAAAACATTTTGTATGATTGGTCATTGCTTAACATCCCAAGATGAATTCCTGCAATTAGCTGGAAAATGGGACCTTGGAAACTTGCTCCTCTTCAATGGTATATTTTCCCATAAAGCATTTCCAAACTTTTCTTTAAATTACCATGTACTATATAAATTAACCTGACATCAATCTTGGTCTCTCCTCATTGACTAATGTTTAATTAGTACTGTATTTCCAAGATTCTGAGATTCACTTTCAGGATATTTTTAACATTTTATAGCCAAACATTTTCTTACAATTGCTGTGTGATGTGGAGATGTAGCTTCTAACCTCATCCCATACACTTACTCAACATTACTTTGTAGTCTTGGGAAGTGCACTGTCATAACTAGTAAACCTAGAATGGTTATCTCTTATTTATGACTTTTAAAGGTTTGCTTATATTCTGTGTATGTGTTTTGCCTGCTTATGTGACTGTGTACTACAAACATGCCTGGTGCCCACAGAGGTCAGAACGAGGTGTTGGATCCCCTGTAGCTGGAGCCACAGGAGCTTGTAAGCTGCCATCTTTTGCAAAAGCAGTCAGTGCTCTTAACTACTGAGCCACCTCTCCAGCCCCTCCTTTATTCATGATTTTAGTACATTCTATCCAAATAGCAAATTTATGCAAAACAGTGAAAACCATTTAAAAACTAGTAAGCCTGGCACATAAAGGTATCAATTCAAATTTCACTTTAGAATGAAATACATCAAGAAATAGTTTTCATAAAAAAATTCTAAGTTTTCATTTATTAAAAACAAAACAAAACAAAACAAACCCAAACTTGGTTAAATTAAAATTCACTGTCTTAAGGAACAAATAGACATTTTATCAAAAGCTTCCCAGTTTATGTTATATACATCCATGCATCTTTATATAGTTGACATAGGTTAGTTATCCTTATACTCACTTGGAAATTGAGCCTTTATGAGTTTTATAAGATATAGTGGACAACTGAAAGAATCCAGCAGACAAACATACTCATACTCCTACCTCATTTTCTTGCTATATATGAAAAATTCTACTTGAAATGTTTTAAATAACTAGCTTTGTTTTTCTGCTATCCAGGAGCTAAAATTGGCTCACAAGAGGCCTTTTACCTGTATGCTTGTGGACCCAACTACACATCCATAATGCCATGTAAATATGGCAAGCCAGTGGTTGACTACTCCAAATACATTAATAAAGAAATTTTGAGATGTGACCAAATTAGAGACCTTTTTATGACCAAGAAAGATGTGGATGTTGGTCTCTTAATTGTAAGTTTTAGTTTTATAAGTTTTAACATTGTATTAGGTTTGTATAGATGTGTTCATTGGCATGTATAATTAGCAGTGAATTAGATTCATAAAGTTTTCCATTTTGTTCTTTTCTTTTCTTGGAATATAGAGTTTTTTTTTCCTAAAAAATGTGAAATACTTTAATCTCTTGTTAAACTTGTTTCATGCTTTAAATGTATATATTCTCATTTACTTGGAATTATATTTATCTAGCAATTTTATCAGCTTAGTTTATTTTATACCTAATAATACTTCAAGAAAAATGTTTATGATACATTGAAAATAATGCACTTTTAGCCTGATATACTCTTTTTTTTAAAAAAAATCACATATTTCATTCTTTTTCATGCTTAGAAATAAATACAAAGACTCACTTATAATATTAGTTGTAATTGCATGTAGTAGGAGACCATGAGATAGATGGTTCAGTGTGTAAAGGGGCTTGTTGTGCAAGCCTGGTGACCTGAGCTGGACCCCTGGAACGCATGTGAAGGTAGAAGGAAAACCATACGCATGTTGTAACATGTACATGTGCACACACACAAATAAAAATTAATTGCATATATTCAGGGCTTAGATAACTACTCTTTAGTATCAATATAAAATGGGAATTTTGCCTTCAAAGTATTGCTATTTTTTCTCTATTGCTTTTTCACATTATTCTTTTATTTTGTCTTATCAGTATAGAGTTCAGGACCTACTGGTGGGATTTTTGTTAATAGCACCTGTGAGCTGTACCAGACTGTAGCTGGTTTAATTTATGTATGGATAAGACATGTGCTATGCTTAATGAGACTGCTTAAACTGCTGTGGCTTCTTTTAAGTGGCTAAAGCCCAGGATCCTCTCTGACTTCTTTGAGGAATAGCTCAGAGAAGTTTGACATGAATCAGTGCTGGTTGAAACTACTATCTCCAAGGAGAAATACTGAAGTTTTGACTTAATTTTGTTTACTTATGCTGACAGTGTGAAATTAGTTCTAGTCAAAATAAAAACCTATTCAGAGACACTTTTTTAATTGAAAATAGATTCTTCTTGCATACAGTACATCCCAACTACAGTTTCCCCTCCCTCCGCTCCTCCTAGCAACCTTCCACCTCCCTTCTCCCTCAGATCCACTCCCCCTCCATTTCCTCTCCTTAAAAGAGCAGCCTCCTAGAGACAACAGCCAGACAGGATAAAACAAGATACAATAAGACAAGGCAAATGACCTCATATGGAGGCTGGACAAGGCAACCCTATAGGAGGAAAAGAGTCTCAGGAGCAGGCAAAAGAGTCAGAGATTCACTGCTCCCTCTGTTAGGAGTTCCACAGGAACACCAAGCTAACAGTCATAACATACACACAGATGACCTAGTTCAGACCCCTTCAGGCCCGGTGCCTGCTGCTTCAATCTCTGCAAGCCAACGTGAGCCTTGCTTAGCTGATTTGGTGGGCTATGTTCTCCTGGTGTCCTCCATCTCCTCTGATTCCTACAGTCTTTCCTCCCTTAGAGACACCTTTTAGCTAAGTGGACAGCCTGTGAACAAATCCAAAACAAAAACTTGGGGTAAATTAACCCAGAGTCCTCATATTTCTAAGAGTTAGAACAGTACCAGAAGTAAGCCGAATGTGGCAGAAGACTTAGTTCTCCTGTATTAAGTATGTAAGGTCTTATCTATGTGAGTTTGATTACAGAAGTAATTAAAACATTCTCTGAATAATGAGAAAAAGGCTTAGTTGTAACTAGTATTTTCTATTTTAATCTCATAATTATTCTGGATGTATCAAAGCCAGAATCCTCTGCTGTGGCTCATGTTATTGGTCACGGCTTGATTAGCTTGTCATTTCTGTTGTAGGAGGAAGCTGTGCTTCTCTGTCCATCTTCGTTTAGTGTAGTGGCCATCTTTTTAAAAATAAAACTATTTAAGTACCTTTTTATGTTGAAATGCTTATTTGCTAGTTGATAGCTAACATCTTAAAATTTGTTTTGTCACTAAAGGAAAATGTTTGTGTTTTAGGAAAGTCTGTCAGTTGTTTATACAACTTACTGTCCTGCTCAGTATACCATCTATGAGCCTGTGATCCGACTCAAGGGCCAAGTGAAAACTCAGCTCTCTCAAAGACCCTTCAGCTCAAAGGAAGTCCAAAGCATCTTGCTAGAACCTTCTCAACTCAAAAGCCTCCGGCCTACGGAATGTAAAACCATCCAGAGCATTTTGCATGAGATTGGTGGGGCTGGTGTATTTGTTTTTCTCTTTGCTAGGGTAAGAATCATGATTATAGCTTTGTCTGAATACAAGCTCCCTCTCTTTTATTGATAAATTGAAGGCTTCTTGTAGAGTACCAAAAAAGCTGTACTCCACTATGTAAAACTCTTAAGACAAAAAATGATCACATATTGCGGATGATACCAAGCTTTCTGCAAAGGATGATTAAGGTTTATTTTAACTTATGAAGATCTTAGAAGTTTTCTATTATCCACAAATATAATTGGAACAAGTAAATATTAAATATAAGATTGTTAAATATAATTGCCTTTGGAAAGAAAATATATGCTATACTAATGATATGAAAGAAACGTTTTTTCCTTTTAAAAATGGTTTTTCATTATGTGTATGTGTCTATGTATGTGTATTCACACATATGTGTAGGTACTGGTGTAAGCCAGAGAAAAGCATTGGAGTCCCTGGAGCTGTCGGTACAGGCAGTTATGAGTCACCTCATGTGGGTGCTGGGAATCAAACTCAGGTCCTCTGGAAAGGCAGCAAGCTCCTTTAACCATTGAGCCACCTCTACAGCCCCAAAACATGTTTTCTTTTTTTAAAGAAGAGGGAGACAAAACTTTGACTCCATATAAAAATAAACCATTTATCTATCTTCTCTTTTAGCTACTTACAGGCAGGAAGAATATTTTTCCTGATAGAGAATGAGCAGTCCATAATTTAATTCTTTCTGTTTTAAGGATTACTGAAAAGCACAATGTGGGCACAAATAACCTTATTTTTATACATATAATTTCTACTCCCTCACATCTATATCCGTGTTTAATTAAAGCAACTTTGATCTTCCTTTATCCTTAGAATGTCATTGTATTTGATCCCTAAGTATAACTTCTGAAACATCATCAGATTTTCACAGCATGTGCTTAACTAGCTTGCTTCCTTTAATGGGGCCACTTTTGATCTAATTTTGAAATAAAGGGGTATATCAGCATTTGTTGTTAGAGTTTGTTTGTGTTTCTTTGTAAATCTTGCTGGTGTCTTACCTAGCCTAGTGCGTTTCTGCCTTGTCATCTTCTCACTGCTTTTCTCCCACCCCCAGTATCCAGTTGAATAGCTTTTCCACTAATATTTCAAAAGTGAACTTTCATTTAACTCCTCATCAATATTTTGTGATCTCTTTTTACATTATAATTTCAAAATGTATGCCCTGGGTTTTTCTTGATTTATCCAGGTGGTAAATATAATTGGATCCTAGAAAAGAGATTTGATTTCTATTGTACATACATTTATGATCTTGCTCGTAGACTTTTAAAGTATGTTTTCACATTTAAAATTTAGAAATTGTGTTCAATATTCTTCTGCTTCCTGTACTTTATCTTATAAAATGTATTTTTCCCAAAAAGTCTTCCATGAGCAGCCCATGTACCTTCTTTAGGTGTTCCAGTATAGGCCCTGCCCTTCTAGATGTGCCCTGCTTTCCAGGCAGAGTCTGCCTTTCTCCTCAGGCTGGCTTCTCAGTGCAGCCTTCCTTACACCAGCAGAGGAATCAGAAGTGGATGTATGTGCAGGAGAAATCTAAGTCCTGCCCTTGCCTTTGATCATGATAGTCATGCCTGGTTCTTTTTTGTGTGTGTTTGTTTGTTTTGGGTTTTGTTTTGTTTTTTTGAGACAGGGTTTCTCTGTGTAGCCCTGGATGTTCTGGAACTCACTCTGTAGACCAGGCTGGACTTGAACTCACAGAGATCTGCCTGCCTCTGCCTCCCAAGTGCTGGAATTAAAGGAGTGCCCTTCCATAGCCAGGCTTTTTTGGTTTTGGTTTTGGTTTCAAGAGAGGGTTTCTCATGCCTGGTTCTTAAAAGTCAGGGGTATCAGAGGCATTGGTTGAACTGTAGTACTAGACACAACATGTGGCTTTTTTTTTTCCCTTTATGTTAGACAGGAACCGTCACTAGTACATTGTACCCTTAGCTTCTTTATGCCCCTCCCTCCAGCACATCATGTTGTTGAGCCTGTTTCTTGATTGGCCATGGAAAACTCAAGTTCTATGATCCTGTAAGATGCTACTGATCTCTAAGGCTGTCAGTGTTACCTCTGTTCATTTTAGTATATTTGAGAGATTAAAAGGAATGGGATTTATGATTTTCTTTCAGTTTTCTTATCCACAATTCTTGTTATAGTGTAAGCATTAAAATTAGCTTGATATGACATTACTATAGATAATCACACACATTAAATTTTTACTATTAACAGATCAAGAGAAAAACATCTACTTTTTGTTTTCAGGTTGTTGAACTCAGTGGCTATGAAGAAACTCAAGCATTAGCACTGCGGGTTATATTGTCTTTGATTAAGTATAGCCAACAGAGAGCACATGAATTGGAAAATTGTAATGGACTTTCTATGATTCATCAAGTGTTGGTCAAACAGAAATGCATTGTTGGCTTTCACATTTTGAAGGTATGCCCTCACAAAATTTGTTCTTGTGGTTTCTGTGCAGTGACACTCACCTTTCATCAATATCTTCCATAATTATTTTATGTTGCCAGTAAATAAAGGAAACTCACTAATGTATATGTACTCGAACTAAGGTATTCTGATCCTTTCCAGAATACTTATATTTTTTTCTACAGCCTTTTGGAAAGGAAGAAAATAAACTACAAGAATTTTAGCTCTAAATAGACCACAGATGTACTCCAGGCAAGCCCTTTGTTCTGTGGGCTAATGAAATTGTTTATCTCACTCCCACACTTCCATTTCTCCAGAGATGTACTGCTGCAGTCAGGCAATGTTGCTACAGTTAGGATTTGTTGTTGTTATTTGTTATGCTTGTGTGTAGGGGGCCTTAGGATATGAATATACTTGTTAGTGTGTGACCATGTATGAATGCACATACATGTGTGTGTACATGCTCATGGAGGTCAGACGTTGATGTCAGGTGTCTTCCTCTAGTTCTCCACCTTTATTTTTTGAGACAGGACTCTGACAATGAACCTGAACTTCATCAATTCAGATTGGCTAAATCCTCTGGCCTCTGCCTTGCCTTAGTGCCGCTACAGGTGTTCATAGCCACATCTAACTCTTACAAGAATTTTTGAACTCAAGTACTCATGCTTGTGAGGCAAATGCTTCACCAACTGAGCCATTACCCCAGCTCTGATGGTTAGTTTTTGTTAGATAGTGTTTTATTTGTTATTTGAGAATGTCATACATGTATGTAATATATTTTTGATCATATCCACTCTCCACTTCTCCCCTCCAACTCTCCTGGACCCCTTCCCAACAAGACTTCCTCCAAACTGCATATCCTCTTGCTCTTTTCTTCTTCTTCTTCTTCTTCTTCTTCTTCTTCTTCTTCTTCTTCTTCTTCTTCTTCTTCTTCTTCTTCTTCTTCTTCTTCTTCTTCTTCCTCTTCTTCTTCCCATTTTTTCCTTTATTGAAAATAGACTCTTTTCTCATACAATATATTCTGATTATAGTGTCCCCTTCCCCTACTCCTCCCAGTTCCTTCCCGCCTCTCCTCCCGTCCGGATCCTCCCTTTCTGTTTCATAAGAAAAGAACAGCTTTCCGAGGTCACAACCAAACATGACAAAATAAAATATAAGATTAAGCAAAAACTATCATATCCTAGTTGGACATGGCAGCCCAGCAGGAGGAAAAGAGTAGTCCCAAGAGCAGGCACAAGAGTCAGAGACCCACTTGTTCTCACGGTCAAGAGCCCCATAAAAATACTAAACTAACAGCTATAATATATACACAGAGGACCTGGTGCAGACCCTTGTAAGCATCTGTACTTGCTGCTTCAGTGAGCTCTGTGAGCACATGTGCGCCTTGCTTAGTTGATTCAGAGGGCCGCTTTCTCTGGTTTCCTCCATCTCCTCTGGCTCTCAAACTCTTTCAACTTCATCTTCCCTGGAATTCCCTGACCTCTAAGGGAGGGATTTGGTGGAAACTTCCAATTTAGAACTCTCTCTCTGCATAATGTCTGGCTCTGGGTCTCTGCAACTCTTTCCATCTGCTGCCGAAGGAAGCCTCTCTGATGATGACTGGATAAGGCACTGATCTATGAGTATAGCAGAATATCATTAAGAGTCATTTTATTGATTTTTATTTTATTTTATTTTTAGACCAGTGATGTTTGGTTTTATCCTAGGTCTCTGGGCTGTCTGCTCTCTGGTTCTTGGTTACTCAAGTAGTGTTGGGTGTGGGTTCCTTCTTCTGGACTGGGCCTTAGATCAAATCAGACATTGGTTGGCTATCCCCACAAGTTCTGTTCCACAATTGCACTAGCATATTATGCAGGCAAGACAGATTGTTAGGTCAAAGGTTTTGTGAATGGGTTGGTATCCATGTTTCTCTTTTAGTAGCCTGCAGAGTACTTCCCATACTAAAGAGACTAGATCTTAAGGGTGAGGAGGGCTCTGTGTAGGCACCAGTTCAACTTCTCCATGTTCAATGAGTTATGTAGGTGTTGTCCTTGTCAATGGGGCCCCACTGTCAGTTTGCAGAGAACAGGGTTTCTCCGTGTAGCTTTGCGCCTTTCCTGGAACTCACTTGGTAGCCCAGGCTAGCCTCGAACTCACAGAGATCCGCCTGGCTCTGCCTCCCGAGTGCTGGGATTAAAGGCGTGCGCCACCACCGCCCGGCTCTTTTCTTTTTTTTCTTTCTTTTTTTTTTTTTTTTTGAGTTAATCTTGTATCTAGCCACTTTGCTCAAAGTGTTTATCAGCTATAGGAGTTCCCTGGTGGGATTTTTTAGTTACTTATATATACTATCATACCATCTGCAGATAACTATACTTTGACTTCTTCCTTTTTAATTTGTATTCTTTTGATCTCTTCCAGTTATCTAATCGCTCTCCCTAGAACTTCACGTACTATATTGAATAGCTATGGAGAGAGTGGACAGCCTTATCTTGTTTCTGATTTTAGTAGGATTGCTTTGAGTTTCTCTCCATTTAATTTGATGTTGGCTATAGGCTTGCTGTAAATTGCCTTTATTATATTGAGGTATGTTCCTTGTATCCCTACTTTATCCAAGACTTTTATCATGAAGGGATATTGGATTTTGTCAAAGACTTTTAGCATCCAATGGGATGATAATGTGGGTTTTTTTTCTTTCAGTTTGCTTATATGGTAGATTACGTTTACTGATTTTTGTGTATGAACCATCCATGCATGTCTGGGATGAAGCCTACTTGATAAGGTGGATGATCTTTTTGATGTGTTCTTGGATTCGGTTTGCAAGTATTCTATGTCTTTAAGGGAAATCCGTCTGTAATCTTTTCTCTGTTGTGTCTTTTTGTGGTTTGGGTATCAGGAGTATTTTGTAGTTTGAGGTCAGGTTTGTGACCTTATAAAATGAATGAGCAATGTTCCTTCTGTTTCTATTTTGTGGAATAATTTGAGAAGTATTGGCATTCATTTTTCTTTGAAAATCTGGTAGAAATCTGTGCTGAAACCATCTATCCCCTGGGCTTTTTTTTTTTTTTTTTTTGGTTGGGAGACTTAATGACAGCTTTTATTTCACTAAGTGTTATAGATTTATTTAAATTGTTTATCTGATCTTGATTTAACTTTGGTATGTGGTACCTATCAAGAAAATTGTCCATTTCTTTTAGATTTTTCAAATTTGGTGGAGTACAGGTTTTTAAAGTATTTCTTTATGATTCTCTGGATTTCCTCAGTGTCTGTTGTTATGTGCCCCTTTTCATTTCTGATTTTGTTAATTTGGATATTCTCTCTCTGCCTTTGAGTTACTTTTGATAGGGGTTTGTCTTTGTCTCTCTTGTTGGTTTTATCAAAGACCCAACTCTTTGTTTCATCGATTCTTTGTATTGTTCTCTTTGTTTCTATTTTATTGATTTCAGCCCTCAGTTTGGTTATTTCTTGCCATCTACTCTTCTTGGGTGTGATTACTTCTTTTTATTCTAGAGCTTTTAGGTGTACTGTTAAAGTTGCTAGTATGAAATCTCTCCAGTTTTTTTTATGTAGGCACTTAGTGCTATGAACTGTCCTCTTAGCACCACTTGCTTTGTGTCCCCTAAATTTGGGTATGCTGTGTGTTCATTTTTCATTGAATTCTAGAAAGTCTTCAATTTATTTCTTTTTCTGCCTTGACTCATTTTTTGTTCAGTAGTGGGTTGTTCAGTTTCCATGAGTAGTAAGCTTTCTGTTGTTGATATCCAGCTTTAATCTGTGGTGGTCTGTCAGCATACAGGGAGTTATTTCAGTTTTCTTGTATCTGTTGAGATTTGCTTTGTATCCAAGTATATGTTCAGTTTTGCACCATGAGGTACAAAGTAGAAAGTATATTATTTTGTGTTTGGGTGAAATGTTCTGCAAATATCTGTTAGGTCCATTTGGTTTATAACACCTGTTAGCTCCAGTATATCTCTGTTTAGTTTTTGTCTGGATGTCCTGTCCATTAGTGATAGTGGGGTATTGAAGTCTCCCTTTATCAGTATGTGAGGGTCAGTGTGTGATTTAAGCTGTAGTAGTGTTTCTTCTACCAACTTAGGTGCCCTTGTGTTTGGGGCATAGATGTTAAGAATTGAAATGTCATCTTGGTGGATTTTTCCTTTGAGTATTCAGTGTTCTTCCCTATCTCTTTTGATTAGTTTTGGTTTGAAGTCTATTTTGTTAGATATTAAAACAACTACACCAGCATGCTTCTTAGGTCCATTTTCTTGGAATATCTCTTTCCAACACTTTACCCTGAGGTAATGTCTATCCTTGATGTTTAGGTGTGTTTCTTGGATGCCCCAGAAGGATGGATCCTGTTCTGGTGTGAGAGTATTTATTTCCTGTATTTTCATGGGTATAGTTAACCTCCTTAGGTTGGAGTTATTCTTCTAACACCATATGTAGGACTTGATTTGTAGACAGATATTGTTTAAACTTGACTTTATCATGGAATATCTTATTTTTTTCCGTCTATGGTGATTGAAAGTTTTTCTGGGTATAGTAGTCTGGGCTGGCATCTGTAGTCTCTGAATCTGCAGCACATCATTCCAAGCCCTTTGGCTTTTCAGGTATCCATTGAGAAGTCAGGTGTAATTCTAATAGGTCTGCCTTTATATGTTACTTGGTCTTTTCCCTCACAGCTTTTAATATTCTTTCTTTGTTCTGTATGTTTAGTATTTTGATTATTGTGGGGTGAGGAGATTTTCTTTTTTTGTCTAATCTATTTGGTGTTCTATATGTTTCTTGTACCTTTATAGGCATCTCCTTCTTTAGGTTAGGAAAATTTTCTTGTATGATCTTGTTGAAAACCTTCTCTGGGCCTTTGAGCTGGGTTTCTTCTCCTTCCTCTGTACCTATTATTCTTAGGTTTGTTTTTTTCATAGTACCCCAGATTTCCTGGATGTTTTGTGTTTTTTCGATTTAACATTTTCTTTGATCAATAAATCCATGTCTTCTATCATATCGTCAATGCCTGTGATTCTCTCTTCCATCTGTTGTATTCTGTTGGTGAAGCTTGCCTCTATAATTCCTGTTTGAATTCCATTTCCAGAATTCCCTTAGTTTGCATTTTCTTTATTGATTCTATTGTTCAAGTCTTGAACAGTTTTAGTTATTTCCTTACGCTGTTTGTGTTTTCTTGGATTTCTTTAAGGGATTTATTAATTTCCTCTTTAAGGACCTCTATCATATTCATAAAAGCGGTTTTAAGGTCTTTTTCTTATGTTTCATCTACGTTGGAATATTCAGAGCCTGCTGTGATAGGATAGTTGGGCTCTAGTAGGGACATATTGTCCTGGCTGTTGGTTGTATTTTTACACTGGTGTCTTGGCATCTGGGTTTGGGATGATTAAAGATCTAGGTGCTGATTTCTGGATTTGTCTGTGTTGGGTGGGTGTATTGTTCCTTGGTTTCTATTTCCTCTCTGGATTTCCTAAGAGTGTGATAGCTGTGTGTTGCCTGTTTTCCTGGCCTATTCAACTGGTGTGTTCATGGGGAATGCCCGCTGGTATTGGAGGCTGGGATGCTGGGGTGAATTGGGGGAAGGGAAGGAAGATTGGAAGAGAAGGTCTTTGTAATTCCTTGGGCATGAGGTGAGAGAGGAAAGAGAGAGCACAGCAGATTTCCAGCTACAAAGCTAGGGATGCTATAGGAGGTATGGATCTCAGGAGCAGTAGGAGAGCTGTGCGTCTGCCTTCAGCCTTCTTGTTGCCTTGGTGGGAGCAGCCCTTGGGTTAGAAGGGGGTACCTGCTGGGGTTGGGGTCTGGGACAAAACAACGAATGGGAGGAGGAAGGTTGGGTGGGGATGGTTTGTGGGATCCACAGGGGATGTGGGCAGCAGTGAGGGAGGGTTGTAGCTGGTGTTCTCTTGCAGTGCTGGGATGGAGACTAAGGATTGGGTCTGGTGAACAGAAAGGAGAAAGTCTGTGGGCAGCCTACCTGGTTTTCTGTCCGGAGTGGCCTGTAGTTTAGCAGGGGGTGCCTGCTGGAGTTGGGGGATGGGATATAGCCATGAATGGGGGAAGGGAGGTTGAAGAGGGTGGTCTGTGGGAATCCACAGGAGATGTGTGTTCTGTTATAGCTCTAAGGATGAGACTGGGGGATTGGGTCTAGGGGAACAGAGAGAGGGGAAAAGGTCTTCAAGCAGCCTACTTGGGTTTTCTGACACGTATAGTCTTTCATCCTCTTGCTCTTTAAAAACCTCTATCTAACCTAGTGGGTCCAATTAGTACTGCCTGTGTGCACATGGGTGTGGAGCCATCTACTGAAGAATGGACAACCTATCAACACCCACACCCTCAAGAAATTTACACTCTTTCCTCCTAAGCTAGGTGGTGGTGGTGGTAATGGTTCATGAACCCCTCCCCCATCCATGCTGCACTTTTGAATGACTTGATTTTGTGCAGCTGCTGCAAGTTCATATATGCGAAAGCCTTGTCATATCGAGAAGACAGCGTCTCACAGCACTCCTCCCCATTTTCCAGCTCTTACGTTCTTTCCTTTCCATCTTCTTTGATGTTCCCTGACTCTTGGGAGCAAGGAGGTGGATATAGGTACCCTATTCAGTGCCGAACATTCATATTCATTTGTTCTTATCACTTTGACTAGTTATAAGTCTGCATTAAGCACTGCAAAAAGAATCCTCTCTGATCAAGATTGAAAGCAACAGAAATCTATGGGTATAAACATAAGTACTTAGACGACAGTTTGATAACATGACCATTTAGCATAACAACAATAGTATGTTCCCCCATGCCCTATAACCTCCTGAGCTTTTGAACAGATTTGTAGTACAGGTATGAATTTCCATCCTATGAATAAGCATGCCCTCTTGTGGTCTTTAAGGCAACTGCACTCATGTACACACCCCACACATAGAGCACACTAAATAAAAAATTTTAAAAACCCAAGGGCTAAATTCACCCATGTGAGCCTTAGCATCTGCAATCATTTATACCTCATGAAGTTATTGGGAGGATTAAGCAGTCTAAAATATGAAAATTTACACTGGAACTTGAACTCAGAGCAACAAGAATAAATCAAGGGCTGGAGATTTGCTCAGTGATAGAGCGCTGGTCTGTGATGTACAAACCCCAGGTTCCATCCCTAGCATTGCAAAAAATGAAGAGTAAACGTGAGTTGTGGGTGGATTTACCCTGTGTTTAAAACCAAGAAATCATAACTATTTGAAAATTTGTGATTTACTGCTAAGTTGAATTGTTTTATAAAATAGATATTTGGAGAAACATTTAATTCCTTACTAGTTTTCCTTTAAATTTGATGTTATGATTGCTAAGATAGAAAACTTGATATGTATGGTGAGTTATTTGGTTATCCAGTTATCACTGCATTTTACATTAATGTTAATTTTCTGTAGACCCTTCTTGAAGGTTGCTGTGGTGAAGACGTTATCTACATCAATGAGCATGGAGAGTTCAAGTTGGATGTTGAGTCTCATGCTATAATCCAAGATGTTAACCTGTTGCAGGAACTGTTGCTTGACTGGAAGATATGGAATAAGGCAGAGGCATGTGATGTGCACTTTTATTTCATCTGTGTATGGTGGTAAAGTAATATAGCATTCAGTTTGCTTATCAATCATTTTAAGTATGTTGTTCAGAAGCATTACTTGTATGCAAATGTTGTACAGCCATCACCAATATTTATCTCCATGGTTTTTTTCATATTATAAAAACAAAGCTTTATACCCATCAAACCTCTTTGCCTCTCCCCCTAGTGCTCATAACTGCCATAGTATTTTGGGGTCTGTGATGCTAACTACTCCTAAGTATCTGTCTATGGAATCATGCAGTATCTGTTTCTTTATGATTAGATTAATAAATGGAATCATGCAGTATTTGTTTCTTTGTAATTAGATTAATATAATACCCTCAGGATTCATCCAGGAGTCTTGTTCTTCTGAGGTTGAGGAATATTCCAATGTGAGTGTATGCTATGGTGTCCTGGACCTCTCATGCTCCAAAGGACATTTAAATATAATCATCTAAATAAACATTTTAAAGGACATGAAATTGGAAGGAGGGGTGAGGTGCATTTGGAAGGAGTTGGGAGAGGAGTGTAAATATGATCAAAATACATTGAATGTATATATGAAATTATTAAAGAATAAGAATATTTTTTAAAAAATCACTAATTATTCTGGAGGAGAGGACGATTTTGCTGCTTCAGTGTAATGTTAATTATAAATGTAAATCTGGAGGCTTGTTTGGTGTGGAGTTTTGAACTGCCTGAGGTAATGATGAGCTGAAAGGAATAAATCTTAAGACTTGCTTGCCCTAGCCCCCAAAATTGAATCGACGTAGAATATGCACAGTGCTAAGTAGTTATGTTTAGAGTCTTCTAAGAGGCCCATGGCATGTTTTCCATAACTGTGTGCTAATTGGTGCATGTTTATTTTCTCAGCAAGGTGTGTGGGAGGCCCTGCTAGCAGCTCTGGAAGTCCTCATCCGGGCCGAGCACCGGCAGCAGCAGTTTAATATTAAGCAGTTGCTGAACGCCCGCGCAGTCCATCACTTCCTACTGACTTGTCAGGTTTTACAGGTACTTTTCATGTCGCTTCTCTGTGGAGCTGGCTCCTGCACTTGCTTCTTTTAATAACCTACTGCTGTGCACATCGAGATTTCACAGGCCTGTCAATGGGAATTTTTTCTGTCTTTTGTCTTACCTACTCCACAAGCCTGTTTTCTTTCAGCTCTTGCCACCTGATCTTTACACTGTCATCTTCTCTAACTCAAACCACAAAAGAA
>CABHPR010138040.1:0-44629 GCA_902168415.1 Peromyscus melanophrys
CCTTCCCAACAGCAGCAACCTCTTAAGTGAAATGCCCGTGAGCACCACTCTGTCCCTTAGAACCAGTCTAGAAACGTTGGACTGGAGACACTGCCACTCTTGCGAACCTTCTCACTTAAACCTCCTGCTGACATCTGAGGTGACAGGTTTTTAACATTTTATCCATTTCAATACAGAGTTCTTTGAATTCTCTTTCTTAATGAGTACTTTGTTTTATGGGCCCAAAACTTACAATAATCATGCATAAGGCCATATAACTATCTTACAGAATGGCAATTAATTAACTTTATATAAAAGGATATATGCAAGTATTGTCATTCACCAGATAAGTTTATAGGCCTAGAATCTAAATTCAACTCTAACATCACAGGGATTAAAAACTAGTGCCATTCTCAGCATATGTTTTTTTCTCTTCTGAAGTGTAAATCTAGTTAATCTTATCAATATAAACCAGGAGTCAGATTTCGGAGTAAAACCTGAAATATCACAGAAGCAGGAGAGCTGCCACAGTCACTTTCTTCCTCTGATGTTTCTCTAGTCCAATAGCACCAAGATCCTCTCTCTGTCCAACCTTATCACTTCCTGTTTCATCTCTGTACATACCTCCAGACCTCTATGGTTAACTAGTGGCTAACTACACCCTCTGACTCCAAGCAAACTTTATTTGTCAGAACACAAGCAAAATATCACACAATACTCTTCTTTCAATAAAGATGGGCTGGACTTGCTGGCATTGTGAAATGCCTTTCAGCATCAGTATCACTTAATTCTATAGCCTCTGGTTCTGTAGTAATGTAGTATAGTAAGTGGGCAGGCTTTAGTGACCCAGATACTGAAAGAGAGAAAGGAAGAAAGAAATAAGAAAGAAAGAAAGAAAGAAAGAAAGAAAGAAAGAAAGAAAGAAAGAGAAAGAAAGGAAGGAAGGAAGGAAGGAAGGGGAAGAGAGAAAAGAACTCAGTTCAAGACTTTACTCAGTTATTATCTGATGGAGGTAGTGGTAACAGAGATGGTAATGAAGGCAGTGGCCGGGGAGGAGTTACTACACTATAACTATCTATATCTATACTATACTATCTGTATCTAACCTCTGTATTTTTCCAGATTTCAAATGTGGAGATTACTGTCTAGCATAACCTAGGAGACCACAGGTCATATAATGAAGTAATGAATGCATTTGACATGGCATTGTTAAAGAATTATGCTAAGGGTCATGGAAAAAGTATTTTCTGGTGGTTTATCTGTCGTGAACACTCAAAAGTAACTTGCAGAAAGTTTAAGGAACTAAAAAGTGGCATTAGACTATAGTTCAAATATTATGCATTAGGACCAAAATGACCCTAACGTGATTTAAATTCACAAGGAAGGAAAAATGACTGAAATACCACAAACATGGAGAAAGATGACTACCAGACAAAGGATAATAGTCATAGCTGATGAAGAAAACTGTTCACTTCCTCTGCTGACCATACAAAAACAAAGGTACTTAAATTGCATTGGGTTAAAATTAGATTGGCCACTTGAATTTTAACTCTGAGATTGTTCAGCACTAGGCTGTATCACTAAGGATGCACCATCACCTGGGCTTAGAGGTCCATAGTTGGTGGGAGAAAGTTGCATGAGTACACACCAGTTTAAGAGAAGTTTATCTGCAGATAGAGGAATTATCCATTCCTGGCAGTTTCAAGCTTTGTTGATGATCCAGCTGAACATGCTAAATGTTGCTGTTCCCAACAAAGAGCTGTTGACAAGGAGATTTCTCCAGGGATTCCTTGGGCCAATTTCCTCTTTAAAGACCCGAGGCATAAGTCAACTAAGGGTGAGTGTCTGCAAAGCACAATAATAACCACTCTAATTAGGCACCATCTCCTAAGCGGGACATCAACACAGCAGCAGTGACTAGTGCTAGTAAATTAAAATTTTTTAATCCTGCTACAATCACTCCCCTGACATGCCCACCCCTCTTGAAGCTCCTCTCTCGGTTATTTTTTATTTATTGTAATTACTTTAGTAATAAGATTTGTTTTCTTGTTATTATATATGTTACTGTGCAGAGTAACAAAAAAATAATAGCCAAAAAGAGTTATGTGTCTTATTTATCTCCTTGGCTGTTATTGGGCCAGGGGGAAGGGTGGAGAGCAGGGGGGAAAGCTGTAAATAGAGAAGAAAGTGTTTGTTGGGGAGTGAAGATGTATGGGAGCATATTTGCAAATAGAAAGCATGACAATGAAGGAATAAGCCTCATAATTTAGAAGAGCTAGGTGGCTCACAGAGATAAATAACTGGGCAAAGGCAACCTGAAACACAGGGTGAGAAGGGTGGATCTACATGACCAGTGCTTAACTGCTGTCTCTGGCTTTTCTGTGTATAATCCTTGGGTGCTGTGCAGAAGGACCTGGAACTGGACAATAGTGAGTGAGGCTCTGAGGTGATTTTCCAGAGCCAGCCCTAGGAAGAGAAGCTCCCTCTGGTCCTGATGAGGAGGATTTTTCTAATAACCTGGGCCTCTTGCGATTCCAAGTTTTGGGTATATCTGAGAGATAATCTTCAGGCTGGGGAAAGGAGATTCCCTGGACACAAGACCTGGCTCATTACAGGTACCCTGAAAACTCTTCCAGATGTCTTCATGGAGGGAGCTGATGAGAGGCTGACTTCTCAGGGCAAGAAGCCAAGTAAGTCATTTAAAGACTAAGCATGAAGAGGAGAAAAGAGTATTAGTCTCAACTCTGGAAATTTAAGCTGTCTAAAGTGCTATATTTTAGCTACAATTTACTCAGCTCTATAGCCACTTTCTGATATATCATAGATAAATGCTATATATGATATCTGGATATATTGAAAAGAGCCTTTCTTCAACCTCATCTCTTCTCTCTGTATGATTTCTGTCCCACTGCTATGTCCTATCTGGGTCTCTTTGAGAAACTAAGGAATGAAAAGCAAGATAAAGATGATTAAACCAGCGTGGCCCAACCACAGAGAAGAGCTTTGATGGTCACACCACACCACTGAGATCCAGGCATCACAGCAGTGAGCAGAACCTCTCTCACTTTGTACAGCACAGTTTAAAAGTCCTGTGATATTTGATCATGACACTGAACAGGTAAGGCACAGTGGGTAGGGCTTGTGACCCCATAATAAGTTGAAGGAACAAGGATAGAGAGGTTAAGTAACTGGTCCAAAACCACTTGGCCGAAAGGAAGTTAAGTTTGACCTCAGGCAGGATCTTTTGATCATCTGGTCAGGATTACACACTGCATTACCCCTGCAACCACTATAGAAAATAAAGCAGGAACCAGGACAAAGGATGACAAAAAACTGTCCCCTTTGAGAAAGGCAATGTGATCTCATGATAGCTCTGATAACAAGATGGACTTTCCCTCCCCTCACAAAGCAGAGACACCGCGCAATGAGATTTGAGATTAAATAACAGTTTTGTAAAAGCATCCTCTGTTTTGGCAGGGATGTGAGGGCTGTGCTTCCCACTTCCAGTCATAGAATTGTCTGGATTTTAGGAGGCCTGGAATTTCACTAATCACATGGCAGATGGAATGGAAGTTGAAAAAAACTACATCAAGCGTTGTTCCAGAGTGACTGCTAAGGATATGCTGAGAGAAAGTGTTAGAAGTTGGGGATGCTCTGAGGACACATGTCTAAAGGGGATGTTGAGAATGAAGGATGATGTCATGAGCCTCCTTCCATCCTGCTATCCCCGCCCCCATTTCTTTCCCCTCTAAGAGGGCTGCAGGGGAGGCAAGACAGGAGTGACATTGGAATTCAGTCAAACATCAGAACTTGATCAGCCAATGAAGGATCAAAACATTTAACAAAACAAACACATTTTCCCAAGAGTCTCAGTCCCCACTTGATCAATGATTTTGCAACACTGGCTCATTTTTAATTTAATACTTCTGGGAAGCAAGGGGGGGAAAACCCATCAACTACCGGCACAGTTGGCAAGAGCTGGGTATTAGCAGTTGGCAGCATTTATTATCGCTGTTTATGAGGGCATAAATTAGGTTTATGCTGATATAATTAATAACCCTAAATTTGGGAATAATAAATAGTAATATTTATTCAAATCTGAAATGTCTGTGAAAGGCAAATGGAGTCCTAAAGCACCTGATTCCATCTCCATGTGCAGGCAATGAAGGAAGCCCTTGAGGGTGCACTCCCAGAACCCCCAGCCCAAAGTGATGCAGCATTGCACGTTATGCTAATGACTTAACAGCAGGACCTTGAGAGTTCCCAGAGCAAATCATTTCCATTCTGATCTCCATGAACAAGTTCATCAGCAAGATTGAGTGTGTCGATTTTCCTCTGAACCAGGGCCCCATTGTTCTGAGCCCACACTGTGCCTGTGGTTTAGGAACAGAAGAGGATTGGCAGTCACAGCAAACACCACATTTTTTATGAGTTTCCCTGTCTCCTTCCACCTGTCAGGAGAGGTGACAAGAAAGCCCTGCAATTTCCCTCTAGACCATGAGAATTACTGACAGGCATTTGCAAAGAAAGAATTTAAGGCAGAAACAACAACAACAACAACAACCATTTCTTTGATATCTTTTATTTTTAAGTTTAAATTTGTGCCTTTCATTTTATGAAGTGGTAGGGGAAAAAAACTATGAGATCAAAATATTCCTTTTACTTGTCCCCTTTGTTTAATAAAATATCTTAGAACACAAAATGGACCAAGAGACTTCTATCCCTTCTATTTTCCATTGAGGGTGGGAGGTAGATGGAGAAAATTACAGTTTCTCTGACTGGATCAAAGTAACAAATTTTCCCCAGTTTTGTACACAAGCAAGACAAAGAAAAGAAGAGATAAGATGGTCTTCACTCTCCTCCCTCAGAGCCCCCAAACACAGAGATCCACAAACAGGGTAGAACCAGAGACTAGACTAACATTTCATCCAAATATTCAGGCTCTGTTCCATGTCCAAAAACCTAAAATATTTCTTAAAAATAAATAAAGTAAAAATATTGATCCATTGTTAACTCTGATGTACTATAAACAATACAAAAGAATAGAACCAACCCAAATAAAAGCTATGAGATCAACCAGGTGTAGCAGCACATACCTTTAATCGCAGCACTTGGGAGGCAAAGGCAGGCAGATATCTGTGAGTTAAAGGCCAGCCTGGTCTACACAGTGAGTTCAGGACATCCAGAGCTACATAGTAAAACCCTGTCTCAAACAAACAAACATACAAACAAACAAGCAAACAACAAACCCTATATAGTCACAGGGTTGCGTCTTCAGTTCAGTGGAAGAGTGCCTACCTGGTTCATGCAGGGCCTTGGTTTAATTTCCAGCACTAAAGGAAGGGAGGGAGGGAGAGAAGAAGGGAGAAAGAAAGGCAGAGGGGCATGGAAGGAGAGAAGGAGGAGGAGAGGAAAAAGGGGAAGGAAGGATGGAGATGGTTGAAGTTTCAGTCCCCTTTTCAGTTCTCAGGAAGACTAAAGAAGTTCTGTTAGAAGGAACCAATGATTGGTGCAGATTAAACTTTCACAGCTTAGAGGGCAAGACCATCAAAGGATCAATGTTTTGTAGACAGGAGCCATAGCAGGGGAGTTTGCATTGCCATGGGCCAACACTGAAGGAAGAAATTTGGAGATGAACCTTCAAAAGACAATACTGTCTTTATACTATCAGTTCCTCCAACCTCTTTATATAAAACAAACAAAAAACAGAAACCCAAGTGCTTATCTTTCCAAGTCTAAAGAACATATAGCATCTTCTCTTCCAGGCTTTTCAGTTTGTGTTTATATATGTCTTCAGAAAGGTATCTTTTCTTTCGGGTAGGGAGTGGACACAAAGAGACAGAGAGACAGAAAATGTGTTTAGAAGCAAAGAGATAGAGAGACATAGGAACAAAGAAAGTGGCAGCAGCACACAGACACATGCTGGCAGGCTGGCCATCCTCTGCTCCTTCTTGTCCTTCCTTCTACCCGGAAGAAGAGCCTGGTCCTCTGCCCTTGCTTTATCGGGGGATACTGCAGAACTCACATCTGCAGGCATACAAGCATAGGTCAGGAAACCTATGGAAAAAGGAATCACTCCCTCCCATGCTCTGAAAGTCTTAAAAACATAAATCCTCCCAGCTTAGAGGAAGCCACAGAAGCCAAGCTTATTAAGCCTTAGCCTGCTTGAAACCACCCAGAAATAAAATCAAGCTCCCTCCATGTCCTTGGTAATTCCTTCAAGAACATGAATGATGAGTAAAAGCAGGCAGAAACAAAAAACACTAAGTAATTATCATACCCACAAAGTCAACTGAACCTGGATCCCAAAAGGCTAATATAAAAATTTTCTCTTTTAAATTAACCTGTAGTGAAACACCCCTGTCATGTATATCAATATAGCACCCACATACTAATATCTGACTGACTGTATATCCAAATGAATATATATTTATTTCTGATCAAAACCTTTCAGAGCTCTTTCTCTGCTATAACTTCACACACACACACACAAGCCACATTTTAAGAGTTATCAAAATGATCAGGTGCACTCAATGGGGGATTCAACAAACAGACATTAGACCCTTTCCACTTCTCATTTTCTAGCTAGAAACCTTCAAATGTCACAGGGATGGTGGACTAGAAGCTGTGGTATGAGGATTGTTGTATAACTTATAAATTAAATAAAAGCTTTGCAACCAGACAAACCTTAATTCAATTACTAACTGATTCCAAAGCTTACACGGAGTGTGATAGACCCTGGAGAATGTCACTCAATCCTTTTGCTCAGTTCTTTTTTAATCTGCAAGTTTTGAGTAAAATGGGGAAGTTTCCAGCTTTTGGGGGACTTTTAGTGATTAGAAGTCACAACTATAAGAAGTTAAAGTTATGTTTATCCTTTCATACTGACGCAAATACTAATGCTGACAATGTGTAGTGATCACAGGGGTGCGGACACCCAGCACCACCATCCATTTTTAGTGGTGACATAAATCTGTGAATTTCATAATACAGGGAATTCATCCAAATAAACATTAAGCATACAGTTTGTATCATATTTGATTATACTGTCTGCACATGAAAATTCATCTTAAGGAAATAGCCAAATAAATTCATTAAGAACATAACAATACTACTCATCTATAAGTTGTATATTATGGAGAATTGTTTATTAACTGTGGTCCATCCAATACTCTAAGATTGTTATTTTTTTTTCTGGAGCTGAGGACCAAACCCAGGGCCTTGCGCTGTGCTCTACCACTGAGCTAAATCCCCAACCCCTAAGATTGCTATTTTAAAACTAATAATGATTGCATTCGTCTCCCTGGAAGATCTTATTAGTCTATAAGTTATGTCACAGACTATATGACCTATGGAAAGCCTAGGTAGATATGGTTATATATTTATATATAAAATATAACTAATGAACTTGGACTGTCCATTTATGGACAAATAACTAAAGAACCTTTTCCAACAGTGTTTTTCTGTGGAGTTCTGAAAGAAGCTCTGTTATAAGATTCTATATGAATGACACTCTTTGGAATTATGCAATATAATGCTCTTGAATTTGGGTATTTTTACATTTCTTTTTTTAATTTTGTGATTTTTTTTTAAATTAGCTTACAGAGCTATGTATTTCCATATGGGAGTTTCATACACATTTTATTTTGACTGGGTCTCCCTCTTCCTAGTCCCCTCACTTCCTGTCCTCACATTTTCCACTGTACCTCTTTGCCCCCATTCCTATATATACTAAATTTTCTACAGAGTATAAATTTTCTAAATTTCTTTGTTCTTATTATATATATATGAGTGTTTTATTTGCATGTATGTATGTGCAATGCATGTGTGCCTGGTACTGATGGATGTGAGAAGAGAGCACTTGATTCCCTGGAACTGTTATGGACAGTTGTGAACTGCCATGTCGGTGCTGGGCACTGAAACCAGGTCCTCTGTAAGAGTAGCAAGTGATCTTAACCACAGAGTATGAATCTTTTATCTTGTTGGAACAACAGAAATATTTTCTTTTTTTAAACAAAGAAGTGCCATATACACAGTACTAAGACACATACACTTAAAATGGAACATGAGTGATTTACCGCTACAGCCTCAATGCTTGGAAGACAGAGACAGGAGGATTGATACGAGTTTGAGGCCAGTGTGGATTGCATCATGAGTTCCAAGCCAGCCTGGGCTATAGAAACCCTGTCTCAAAGAAATAACCAAACAAAAAGAAAAATAAAACAAGCCAGATGCTATTGCATATTAGGCACTTGATTTAGGGACATCTTATTGTTTGTTGTCAAAAGCAGCTAGTCACATACAGTGCCTAGACTCCCTCTCTGGTTTCCACAGAGATCCCATTCATAAAAGTCTCTGGAGAAAAGAGGAAGGCAAGAGGACAAGAAGAGCATGTTTCCTGTTACCCGTTTCCAATCAACATGACTGGAGCACCTGCAGACAAGCAGTACTTATCAATAGTACTTCTTCAGCCTCCCAGGTACAGCTGCTGCGCTCCTGCCAAGAAACCAGCAGCAAGGACTAAAGGCTACTTTGCATCTGGAATCAGGCCTCTCTAGATTCCTTCATCCTCTAGCCTCTGCCTCTTTGTCCACTGAAACCCCAACCAGGTCGGTCTCCACCCTAGTTTGCTTCCTTTTGCTGTGATAAATATCATGTCCCAAAGCCCCATGGGGAAGGAAGGAGTTGATTTGGCTTACACTTCCATGTCAGTGTGTCACTGAGGGAAGGAAGTCAGGACAAGAACTCAAGTAGGAACCTGGAGGCAGGAGGTAAAGCAGAGATTGTGAATGGGTGGAACTTTCTGTTTCACTTCCTCTGGCTAGCTCAACTACCTTTCTATATGGTCCAAGCCAACCCCCTTAGGCATGACACCGCCTTTAGGGAGTTGTGCTCTCCTATATCAATTGAAAATTAGGAAAATGCCTCCCAGACATGGCCACAGGCCAATTGAGTCTAGACAATTCCTCTACTAAGACTCTCTCTTCCCTAGTGACTCTGGGTTATGTAAAAATGATAGCTGAAGCTAACTATGACAGTTCCCACTCAGAGTCTTGAACCCTAGCATTTGGAGCAGCTACTCAGGACCCTAGGTTCTGGCACCTGACCTCTCCCCCCTTTTTCCCTTCCATCCTTACAGGGAATACCTGTTCCTTCTGTTCTTAATCCTTTGTTTACTTTATCATACCTTGTTGGAACAGTCAGACTTGTATCATTGGTGCAGACCAATCAACCACTGTATGAGCTTGTATCATTCAAATAATCTGGTATCCTGAACATGACATTTTTATGAATAGAAATCAATGGATCTTTTACAATTTTAATGTCCAAATTTGACTGAGCACAACTCTTAAAATGTATTAGCTATTGGACTTATGATTATCCAGTTCTTTGGTGAATTTCACTCAGTATGACCACCACTTTTCACCTTCACCAATGTTGGGCATGGACACTGCCTTAAAATCGCAATGGAGAAGGTGAAATAAGATTGGAATGCTTATGAACACTTATAACTGAAGAATAAATGATATAAAAGAAGATAACTACTCAAAGAAAATTTAGAACATATTATCATTATAGCTGTTGTCAATCTCAATTGGCCAGTTAAGAGACTGTCTCCTGTGGTCTCTTCCACGTGGCATATGTCATCTTTTCCCTAAAACCCAAATGGATCCTCTGGTTATACCAGAATCCTCTCAATTTGAACCTCTCTCCTCTCCCTTAAGGACATATCTTTCAAGAATCTTTCCCTGTTCCAGAAAAATTTTTCCTGTTCAGGATGATTGACAATGGCAATCATCACCTCACTCAATGAACACAGATAGCTCTATCCACTGAGGGACATCTTTGTGGAAACGAGTACCACATATCACAAAGAAAATAACACATATGTACTATATCATTCTGACCAGGTGGGAAGGCAGCCGATATAAAACTAAGGCTGAATTTCTCACCAGTCATCACTCTTGGGGAGTTCAGATAATATATTCCATTCTTGTTTGTTCAAATGAAAGGGGGAAATTATGTAATTTATAAAATAGCCTTCTATTTAAATGCAACAAGTCTGAGAAACCAAGTCTAAGAATCTCTGTGTGTTAGTATATTAAAGATGTTCTAAATGCATTGGAAAGTAGAGCTGTGATCACCATAGGGAGGAAGAAGTATGGGCAAAGCCCCTGTGAATGATAAAGCAAGCCCTCTGTGACCCTGAATAACAGAGGGTAAAAGGAAGAGGAGTGACAATAAGTGACTGTGACAATAAGTATTCACAGGCAGCTAAGTGATGTTTACATCCCAAAGCTGGCAGTAACAGGGAAGGGTATTGTCTCTCATGGAAAGAGCTGGCAAGAACAGAACATTAAGGCCTAAGCCAAGCTGGGAATTCAAAGTCCATGAAGGGGAACTGACAGTGTACCAACCAGTTGGTTCATCCTGGGCCAAGATGGCAGAAAGCTGGGAAAGGCTTTACCTTAGCTCATCCCAGGCACCCTGAATATGAATGTCTAGATTAATAAGACTAAGTTTAGAATTTCTTGGTTGTTGGGGCCAATACTCTCTTTGAATTGCCATCCAAATTGGGGAAGACCTGATACATTAAAATTAACCAGGTTTTAGGGGATACAGGCTTGGTTCAAATGCTAGGTGTGTCACAAGTTCATCATGTAATTTGGGCATGTCTCTGTGTGTGCGAATGGACACATGCATGTGAGTATGTGCAAAGGGATGTGTATGCCTGTGTTTGTGTGTACATATTACCTGCCTTGTGTGAAAGTGCGCATGTGTAGTTAATTATCTGGACTATTTCTTATTCCACTTCTACCTTGAACTTGTTCTGTGGTCTCAGATGAGTCATTTCACATTTTTTGGTCTTGGTTTCATTATTGTCTTAAGGAACAGAATATAAATACTATGTAAGAATCCCCTCCAATATCCCAGCTAGAATATTTTGTGAATTTATGTTTAATTTCCTTAAACCTCTAAAAAAGTTTAGGAGAGACACAAATTCTACCCTGGGTCTGTAACACCAAGTGTTTAATCTACATCTGATACTTAATTTCTTGTGTTCAAATTTGCTTATCTGTAAATTGTCTACAAAAAGACCTACAGTAGTTGGGTCATAGTGAGAATTAAATAAGACAATATAAGTAAAAGAACTAGGTACTTTTTTGGCCCATAAAAGGTACTGAGTGAATTTTTTTTAGGTCAGGTCTATAAGTGATCTTCTTATAGTAAGGTAAAGACTTCATAGCCCACAGTAGAATAGACTATTGGTCCTCAGTTGTAATGGTCCCAGGATTGTTAAGGTTGTTGAGATTTTTATGTGATTTTTATAGTTTGATTTGTTCCCCCTGGTACATCATGCTATTACTTTTTAAACACCTGGCTGTGTTTGCTTGTACTAGGTCCTGTGCTCATTATTGCTGTCTGTGTCTATTCCACGATGCCTTTGGAAGAAGATAATCGTGTTCATGGAGTTGTATATACCCTTAGGATCAATATGCTCAGTCTCCTGTGAATAAAGCATTAGGCTCTGTGTTGGTGTTGTAGAAACTATGCCATTGCTACCATCAACACCCGCATTTTAAGAATGAAGATCAGGCTTGACTTCTTCCTTCCTTCATTCTCTGCCCATTTATATAGTATCTTTACCTGTTTAGCATCTTGGAAGCCTTCTCCTCTGTTCCAACTATAATCTACCTAGCAGTCCTCCTTCTAATTTAACCTGACTTGATGGCTCCCCATTCTCTTCTACCCCACCCTAGGAAGAATTATGAGTCTTGGAACCACTGCATTAGTCCAGTCTCATTGAGAACTCAGCCTAATGCAGTGCATTATCCAGGCCAGCAGATGAGAAATTGTTTCTTTTGGAATTCTTCATAGTAGATACGTCTTTGTATTTGTTTCCCTGTTCAGACTTGTGTTGCTAAGAGATCCTTGACTTGGCAAGACTCACTATATTTTTCTTGCTAGAAATGCCTGGCTGTGTCTCCCCAACCACTATTATCAATATCTCCCAGCCATCCTCAGAGGCTCCATCACCATTGCCACAAAAGGAAACTGCTCTATTATTACACATGTTTGCAAGCTCCATGGAGGTCCATGATAAGTTTTAAATTAAAAGTTTGTTATGGGGTTGGGAAAATACACTGATCAGTAAAGCACTTGCTTTGTAAGCATTAGAGGTGAATTTGGTCCCCAGAACCAACATTAGAAACAAAAATGCCAGGTATGACAGCTAGCACTCAAAATTCCAGAACTGGAGAAATGAAAATAGGTAGGTCCCTGGGGCTCCTTCGTCAGCCAGCCTACTTGGTAAGTCCCAGAACAATGAAATGTAAGATGAATGGTGCCTTAGTCAAGGTTCTCTAAAGGAACAAAACTGATAAAAATGTGTGTGTGTGTGGGGGGGTGGTATGTGAAAGATATGTATGATTATATTTATATTTTTACTCAAGTATATTTTATATGTTTATATAATACAATACAAAAATATATTAAATATAATATATAAATGTGTTAAATGTAGATATATTAAATATATATAAATTATATAATATACTATATTATATATATAATGGTATTTATAAGAACGACTAACAGGCTGTGGTCTAAATCATACAAGAATGGCTATATCCCACCCAAAAAAACAAGAATTCAGTATTTGTTCAGTCAACAAGACAAGATGTCTCAGCAGGCCCAATCTGGTGTTGGGGTGCCAGGGAATTTTGGGAGAGCATCTGGTCTTCAGCAGTAGAAGTGGATTCTAATACCAATGGAGGAATGTCTCAGCATCCAGACAGATGAACTTGCCTGTAAGAGTGAAGGGAAAGCAGGCAAAAAACAAAAAACCCAAGTTTCCTCCTTCCATGCTCTTTTATGCAGTCTGCCACCAGAAGCCATGTCTCCTGAGCTCAAATGATCTGATTAAGAAAATTCCTCAGGTGCCTGTGGTGTGATGCCTTGCACAGCCTTGGTGCAGTGGAAAGGGGCTTGGACTTGCCTAGGCTCAGTATGCTGAGCTCTGCTGACTCCCCATAGAAGACATTGATTTGGAGGACGTGGGGATGCGGGGTGGCTTGGGAGAGAGGGCTAGGGGGTGGGAGGAGGGAGGAGGGGGGATCTGTGTGTGGTATGTGGAGTGAGTAGAAAATTTCTTAATAAAGAAAAATGAAAAAAAATTCCTCACAGGTTTGCCTAGATTCTTGGGTGTTAGTTGATCCTAGATGTAGTCAAATTGACAACCAAAATTATCCACCATAGATGCTATCTGAGGAACAACATCCAACAGTGTGCTTTAGTCTCCACATGGATGCACACACATCCATGTGCACGAACACCTGAGGATGCACAGAGAGGCAAACACACAAGTACACAAAGTGTAGTCTAGCTCTATGTGCCACGTTGATGTTTGGAATCACTAATATTATAAAAAGATTATCTCCTTATTAGTCAGATATATACAGAGCACCTCTGTTGCTTAAGATCTCTGTTAATAAGCATTATGTCCAGAGAAAATCAGTGACCTTCTGAACATAAGGAATGAAAACCATAAATAAAGTTTAGGTGAATTGCATTAAGCTTGAAGAATATTTCTCATGGGGAAATTTGAATGTGTACAGGAAAAAATGATCTATGAAGGAAAGACTGACTACAATAGATGAAGCTCAAAGAGTAAAGACTGAAACACAATAAAAGTCACACCCACCTAATTATTCATAAGCATGACCCAACAATGGAATATCAATCACAGAAGTAACTCAAATGAAAGTTGGATGAAGCAGATAGATGTTAGGTCTGTTCTGAAATGGGCTCAGGATCTTGGGTTTTAAGCTTTTTATTGTGAAATGCTGTGCATCCCCAGCAGCACTGAGTCCTTTCATAATGATATGCTATGGCCTGCAGATTATTCTATCTGTGGAAAGTGTTATGATTTCCAATTATTTTTCAGCCGTCCTTGTTTGTTCAGTCCAAGTGATCTACAAAGTGCTTCAGACTCTATGATGAAAGATGCTGTATAAATAAAAAGAGCAATCAGAATCATAATAAATAATAGTAATGATGAGGAATGCCCTTGTCACTATGAAGAAGCTGCCCTGCCATTTGGGAAACAAAGTAACCAGCTGTGAGCTGGAAATAATGTGCACACCAGCCAACAGACTCCTCAGTGACTGAAACCCCATTAACTTTGACCAAAGACCTGGAGCAAGCCCTAATTTGGAGGTATGAGCATTTGAAACAGAAAGAGCTTCAGTGCTTATTTCCTGAGTTTGAATATTGCTTTGGGGATGTGAGACTTTTTTTTTTCAAAAAGTCTATCAGGAGCACATTGTCTTCTTCCACCAAAGGAGAAAACAGAGCAGATCAAGGGACAGACAGGGGTCCTATTCAGTTAACACTCCTAGCCCAACACTCTTTCCAATTTCTTCCTGACCTCAGACAGTTCCATAGAAAGAGAAGAAGTGAGCCAAGTTGGATAAGAAAATATCCAAATGGGGTCATGTCCCTCAAGATGCCTTCCTTAGCAATTTTCCATCCATTTACTAGCTGAGAAAGATCACTAGTAAAAATTCTTGGCTGCTCAAGCAGTGAGCAGCAGGAGATCTACTGTGGACTTAGAGGAACACATGGCAGGAGTCAGATGTACTCTGAGTAGCATTAAAAGACACTACTCCAGAACCTGGTCCAGCCTAAGATCCTAGAAATCTCATTGCTGCCAGAGGAGACTCAGTCTTCAATGAAGAACCAGGGCTCCTGACCCTCAATGCAGTCAGCATTGAGAAAAAGGATCTTGTGGTCCTCATCAAAAATCTCCACCTAGTAAATACATAAATGAATGAATAAATTGATGCATAAGCAAGAAAGGAAAGATGGAAATAAATAAATAACAGCTGTGAACTACTGAGTTAACCCAGCTGTGTTAACCTAGGACACTAAATGCAGATTGGTATACTTTCTTTTCTCTCATCTTTCCTTCTCTTCATTTGTACTTCTTCCTTTCATTCATTCTTTCTTTTTTTAATCTCCTATAAGTAGTACTACTATAGTCTATAGTTTTGATTGGTTTGCTTTGATATGCTTTGTGACATTTCATGTTTTGGATTTAGGTTGTTCCTTTTACATTTGTAATCATCATATTCTTAACACTTTAATCTGTCTTTATACTTATCAAAAGAAAGCAGTCTATTGGAGTTGTTTAGCATTTTATTCCCTTTCTTAAAGGAATTAACCATTTTATCTTTCTTACAATATTTTTATTTGTTTAAGTCATTTAATCATTTATAAGTTTTAGTGTTTCTTTATGATTCTTTTTATTTGTTGTTTTTCACCACTTTACTATCGCTTTGTTTTTCTAAACTTAATTTTTGATTCTTTGCTAATAGTATTTTAAAGTATGATTTTCATTTTAGTCTTTGAAATAATATTTTTCCTCTCAGCATTTTCTATTCATCTTTCATTTTGTTTATCCGTAGGACAGAATCCTCATTCTTCTAGGAAAAAGAGCCATCTATTTCTAAATAAGGCATCTAAACAGGTATCTGTAAAAGTTAGTCCCACCATTTCCTGGTTGTGTGATCTTGGGGACTTCATATGGGCCTGAGCTCAGACTCTGAGCCCTTCTGACAGATGTCATCAAATGAAATAGTCTTATTCCCTGATATATCCTAAAAGTACGTAATAGCAGAGTGAAAATGAGGATACCACACTTCTTTATTCCAGGCAGCATTCCATTTCATTGAAGTGAAACTCTTAAATATGTTCAGAAACAAGTAAAATATAACTGAATAAATATTTCTTTGCACCTAGAACTAATACTAATGTAAAATCATTGGTAGTCAACATGAAGACTCAGACTGATCCCTGAAATGCCACTGGTTCACCATGTGATCCAGTTGAGTGGTTAGGACCCTGGATACCAGTACCTTCCTTTATGAATAGAGAACTGGAGTATGTTAGCTGCATAACTCCCTGGTACCAAATGCTTATGTTTCCATATATTTCTATTCAAAGAAATACCATGAGTCATGTACAAATGTGCATGGAGGACATACTGTTAATTGTTTCAGATAGAAGGAGCCCAAGAGAGTTCCCTGTAGAGTACCTGTAGAGGCCCAAATTACTCAAAGTCAGAGAATCTGGGCTTGCTTTACACAGCAGGGCTGAATGAGGGGATAATTTGACCATGGGCATGGTTACCAGGTGTTTGGAAGGGTCTGCACTTGGATGTATCTAGCAAGGGGGAAGCCTTTTGCCTCACCCCTTGGCATTGTTATAAAAAGCCCTTTTGAATAAAGTTGGGTATTGACCCAGGCCCTCCCGAAGCCATCCTGTGTTTCTGTCTTTCTTCTCGTCGTCTAAGTCTCTCTTTCTACCTGATATTTTCTTATTCCTCTCTCCTCAAGAGTACCCAGGGTAAAGTGGGGGCAGGTCCCCAACAGGTACCAAGGCCTCTCCTATTATGCCCCTTGGATGAGACAGCAGTGGTTTATTACTGTAGTAACATAAATGCAGTTGTGTGTCCATTAGGCTAGGTGGGTGACATACTTGCCATTGATGACACCATCTGGGTTGAGCATAGGGATGATCTTGAACACGAAGTTTTCCCTCAAGAGTTTTGCCACAGGGTCACTGCTGACCAGAAACTCCAAGGTCCCCTTCATCACCCAGCTGGCATTGCTCTCTCCTGGGTGAACTCTGGCTGTGATCACCTGATATGGACGACAGCCTGCAGGAAAGGGGGCACAAGAAATTAAACCTAGATATGTTTTCCATTTCCATCAACACAGTCTCCAGAGGGACAGAATATATACCTGAAGGGTATGAAGTCCTAAGTAAGATGATTGTTTCTAATATATACGATCTACATTTATTCATTTTTCATCTGCCTCCAGAAGCTGCAAGACTCAAAAGACTGATGACATCAAGGCTCTAGGCTACTATCAAAGCAAAGTACTTTGTGGTATGATTAAAAAAAAAAAAAACAAAAAACCGCAGAGCAGATTTTTAAACCAATTAACTCTCCACAGTCCATTAGCAAGATGCTGGATATCAAGGATCTTAGACTGAATCTTACCTTCATCATTTACCAACTTTGAGATTTTAAGCAAATGACTTAATCTTTTGGTGGTCATCTCCTTATCTGTAAAATGGGGATATTTATAATAATGACTTCATGTAGTTAGAGCAACAAATGATATAGATAGAAAGTGTCAAATATAGTTCCTGCTACTCAGTCCATGTTAGCTCACTCCTTACTCAATTGCAGTCTATGAGAAGGATGAACCCTTCCATTCCCTAGCAGAGATAGAAAGCAAGGAGAAAAGTTGTGGAATGAGGATTGCAAGACACCAAATCTGATCTTTGAAGGGAAGGGTAGAACACCTGCAGATGCACTGTTAAGGTGACAGCCTTCACTTTGTAAAGGGGTAAAGGGAATACCTCATCACAGGAAGTGTACTGTATGTAGATCTTATGGAGGCTGCATTGATGATGGAAGGATAAGCTCACTGCTCTGCTTTTTTTTCACAAAAGACTTCTGAAGCACCTTAGCATTGACATGGATTCATAGGCCATTTCTGAGCTCAAGCAGACAGTTACTTGTTTGTCTGTTTTTGTGGTGTTACGGACTTCACCTAATGCCTTATACGTGCTAGGCAAGTGTTCTACTGCTTCACTGTATCCCCAGCCTGGGGAAGGTTCTGTGACTGGCTGCCAGTGTCTACCCTCCATAAGCTGGAAAACCAAGGCGGGAGGAAGGCATCGTACCAAGAATTCACTTTTGTCAATGGTAAGCCCTTGGCCAAATCTAGGGGTGGACTTTTTTCTGACTCCTTTTTCATCTTGTGTCCTCACCTGATTCCTGACTGTTCCTAATTTTGCTCTAATAACAACTACTATTTGCTAAGCATAAATAAATATAGTCACTAAAAAAAACCCTGAAAGTTAACAAAGAAATATTTTGTTAAGTACAGTTTGAATTAATCCAAATTAAATGAGTTCTTTCTGCTCTTCAACAGCAGAGTTTTCTGGTTATTATTTCTAAGGAAACAAAACTTATCTCCCATTACACACAAAGAAATATAAAATGGAATAACTATTGATCACAGGGCTGAAGGTCAGACAACAGAATATACAAATGAATCTTTATAATACTGAATTATGCTAATATCACCAATTAAGACCAAAAAGACCCTCTCTGTCTCTTTCATATCTTTGCCACCAGTCATTGATCCACTGAGGTCTAGACCGAAGGGGCATAGATCAGGGAGAACAGCTCTTTGTAGGTCATCTATGCATTAGAGGGGATTTTCAGTTACGCATTTCCTTAAGCAAGTATCTTGAACCTATGCCAGGAACTTCAGCAGACACTGGGTAGTAAAAGTCAAATAAATTAAAGACCTTGTTCTAGAAGAGGCCATAGCCTTCGTCAGTAGTGACACATATACAAGCAAATAATGACAAGGTACCTAACGGAGGTGTGCACACAGTACCAGAAATAGACCTGAGGAGGGAAGGACCTTTCCAGGATATGATGGTATTTGGACTGCCTTGAAGCAAAGTAATGTTTTACCAGATAGAGAAGGTTAAATGATCTTCCTGAGAAAACATGAAACATGGAAAAAAAAAAAACAATTAAAATCAACTGCACTACACAAAGAAAAGATGCTATGGTGACTGAAGCAAAGGGCTATAGGTAATGAAGCATGAATTTATAAAAGATCCTCCCTCCCATACATGTATTTGCCAGGATGGGAGCAGGAGTTGCCTTCCTCCTGTAGGTCAAATATTCTTAACAATAAAATCGGCATGCCACTAGTAGGCTGCGCCCAGTAATGGAGTATACTTCAAAATTGCCAGTGACCAATGAAAGAAAAAATGTTTTGTTTGTGATATTATACATGGCACAAACTGCTGATTGCCTGTATATCGGCCTTTCTCTTCTTCTAACTGCCAGAGACCTGGTTTGGGACAGGATCAGGGATTTTCTCAGAATACAATACTCAGCTTCACTGATACTCTTATAAGTAGGCAAGACTATGAAAAAACAAATGTGGCCAGTGAGCTAAAGATGCTAGCAGAAGGATTTTACTGGAGATCTGATGGAAAGGGACAATTTCACCTTGTAGATGACTACTGCTTGTAAGAACTGTTCCTTGTGCTTTTTCCTCCTGTCTTCCTTACAGATGTAATATCTTAAGTGAGAAAGCTACCTTGAGTATTGAAGATACACAATAAGTATGGTGAATGTCAGGTAGAAAGAAGGAGAGTTCTTGGTAAATTCTTTAAGCAACTACATGAGCCTTCATTGGCTTCTCCAACATGTCTGGGCATGTGAAAATAAAAGAAAGAAAGAAAAAAATCTTACTGTTTTTCCAAGCAGTGTAATATGATTTCCATTACATACTGCTAAACTTTACCATGTGAATATAAGGCCAGGTATAAAAATCATAATATTTTGAATGGCATTCATTCAGATATGCTTTCTGCAGTGAGGCAGAAAGAGAGAGTTGTAATGAAAATGATATTTGATATACCTTCCAGAAAAGAGCAATTGCAATCCACTGCTTTAAGAAAAGACCTAGGCTGGAGATGGAGCTTAGGTAGTAGAATGTTTGCCCAGCATGGATGAAACGCTGGATTTTATCCCTTGCACCACATAAACCTGGGAGGTGGAAATCGGAGGAATAGAAGTTTCCTGTCATTCTCAGCTATGTAGGAAGTTCAAGACCAGCCTGGACTACTGTGAAACCTTATCTAGAAGAGGCAAGAAAAGAAAGGAGAGAGCAAAGGAAAGAAGAGGGAATAAAAAGAACCCTGTGGTGGTTTAGCACCAGAGGAGAGGTGTGCCGAGGATCGCTTTTACAAAAGAGTTCCATTATATAGACAATGCATTTGTGCGTGATAAGCAATATGGTATAGTGGGTTGAGAATAGCTTAGAGAATCTTATTTCCAGGCTGCAAACTCATCTCATTATTTTTCACTTGAAAAGAAACTTGTCAGTTTTGGGGAAAATGAACACTGGACTTTCTTGGTTTGTCCAAGGATGCTATAGCAGGATGCCATGGGCTGGGTGACTAACATACAACAGAGATTTATTTCTCAACACCCTGAAGGAAAAAACCTATAATCAAAGTGACTACATTTAATATCAGGTAACAGCCTGCCTCCTGGTTTTCAGAAGGCCATGGCTTCACATGACGGAGAGGGCAAGAGAGATCTTTAGCAGTATCCTTTTCATTAGAGCACTATACCATTTGTGAGGGCAGGGCCTCTCTCAAAGGCTATATCATGGTTTTAGCATTTATAATTACAACATGAATTTAGGTAGTAAAGATTCAGTCCATAGCATATTGGGTATTCATGTATGACTGATCATTCATTAACTGAAATTTATAAGCAAGCGTGTTGGGTGGGAAAGATGCACAGTTCATGAATGGCACAATTGAAATCAACTAGAGGTCAGGTTTCTCACTATGTCACTTGTTCAGTCACTTTTATTCTTCCTGAATCAAGCTGTGTTGGCATCCAACAAAAAAGCTTTCAGAGAAATAAAGAGGCTTGATGGATTTGCACCCAATCAGTAGCTTATTTTCAGTTCTGTAATTGCATATTACTCTCTTTGTGCTTTTTAGACTATGTTCACTGGCAACATATTAGATAACAATAGTTAAGTGCTTCTAGCCCCATAAGAACAAGAAATAAAAATTAGCTTATGCTCCTGCAGATTTCTGATACCAACAGAAGCCACTTGGCTTCAACTGCCTTCATACCCATTGTAACATCGTGTGTGAGTCAATAGGCCCAACTCAGGTTCTTAAGGAGAGGCTTTAGCAGTGTGTTTGTTTCCCTGGCAAAGTCAGGTGGGTAAGCTATTACGCTGTAATCCACTACGACACTTAGCAGGCTGCTCTAGCATCTTGAGCATATCAACAGGGAAAACCGTGGGATCTGATGAAGATGTAAGCAACGTTTCAGTCATTCACATTGGTTTTCCTCTTTTCCCCTCTGTGGTTTCAGACAATTCTGCAGTCATGTTGGTGACTTCAACTTCTGGGACCAGTGAGTTGTAGCCGCAAATGGCACCCCTGAGAACTCATAATAGCTAACAGCTGTAAGGAGCATGGAACACACATGCCATGAGGTTTTTCCCTTATAATTGATGATTTGGGCCTTAGTAAATCATCTGTGGGACAAAACACACCAGATACTTATGTTCACTTTTTTTTCCTCTGAATTTCTTAAAATCGATTTGAGGGACCATCTCAACCTATGGGGTATCAATAAATTTGGCCATATTTTAAATGAAAAAGTTAAATATGAGTTTGTGTCAGTGATAGTGAGATCTGTAAAGATAAATTAGGATACATTATGGACTTGAACAATGGCCAAGGGGTATTTGCCTATTGGCTTTTGAGAAGTTGAGGGGAAAATAAAGATGTGCTGTTACACATATGTACCCAATTATAGGAATATCCATTCATTTCTTCCTCCCTTTTTCAACAACATACATTCTGCTCCTACTGGCACTCTGCAGGATAATGAAGATTACAAGAGAAATGTAATGATTCTCCTTTCAAGAGAAATTAATAATTATCTAGTGGGAAAGAGAGTCAACACAGAGAGTTACCACCCAATAAGACCAGAGAAATTTCTCAAGATAGTCTTAAAGCGGGATACTCATTATTATATTATTCATGACAATTTTCATAACTGGAAGTGACATAAATAGCAACCATAGGACCTGAGTTAAGGAACTGACGTGTTGAAAGAATGCTGTTCAGCCATAGAAAGTATTATAATCTCAAAAATAAAGTAATAATGATGATAAACAAAAAATAAGTAAAATATATGAGACTAAAGACAAAAATACCATCTGTGTACTGAGACTATTGATAGAAAAATATATCTAAGACAAGATTAAGAAAATGAAAAAAATATGAACGTTGCAACAAAGCAGTACCCATCTATTTGTAGCTGTTATAATATCTCTTTGAAGATATCTATACATAGAGATGCACCTGTCATTGAAGGTCATCTGGGTAATTTTTATGTCTTTTTTTCTTATCCCTGAAGATGGGTGATCATATAAAGTTGAAGCATTAACTATATGGATAAAAAAAAACGGAAAAGCAACTACAGACTAGTTTGTATCTGCTTCCACAGGCACGTAGCACATGCAGGAGTTTAGAGATTATCTTGTGGGTTACAGAAGGACCATGGAAAATCATGATACAGAGGTATGACCTGATAGACTGCCCAATGGAGCTGAAGATATTGAGGTTAAAAGAGAAAGCAGTAATGGGGGGTAGACCATGATTTCAAAGTGGCATTATCTAATGTGAATTCTAGCAAACTTAGAAGTTGGTATATAAAAAGTCTGATCATGTGTTGTGGGGTTAGGAAGGAGAAAAGAAATAAGAAGAGCTGGTGATTCAGCTCAGTGGGTACACCTCTTGACACATGAGAGTAAGTATCTGCGTTTAGATGCCCAGAATGTTTATTAGCTAGGGTTTCTACTGCTGTGAAGAGCAACTCTTGAAAGGAAAGCTGGCTTATAGTTTCTGAGGTTTAGTGCATTATCATCATGGCTGGGAGCATGACAGCATGCAGGCAGACATGGTACAGGAAAAAGAGCTGAGAGTTCTACATCTGGATCCACAGGCAGCAAGAAGAGACTGTGACACACTGGCAAGGCTTTTAAGCACCTAAGACCTCAACCACCCCTGTGATACACTTCCACCAACAATGTCACACCTACTCCAACAAGGCCACACTTCCTAATAATGTCACTTCCTATGACCCTATGGGTATCATTTTCATTCAAACCACCATACCATGTAAAGATGGACATGGTGGTAAACATCTGTAATTCCAGTGTATCTACAGTGAGATGGAGGCAGGGGCAGCAGAATCCCTGGAAGCTCATGCTCAAGCCATCCTACAGTATGCAGTGGAGAAAAGGAGATCCTGTCTCAAACAAACTAGAAGGCAAGAAAGGGACCAGAAGTTGTCCTCACCTCCACAAGCGTGCATGCACACATATACACACACATATATTAAAACAAAACAAAAGAGGTAGAGGAAAAGGGAAATGTCATTGAAAGTTCTGAGTGCTGTTGTTTGAATTGCAAATTCTCCTAAAATCCATGGGTTGGAGGCTTGTTCTCTAGCCTATCATGAATTTGGGAGGTGGAAGGATAGTGAGGAGATGAGGCTAAGAAGACGAAGTTAGGCTCTCGAAGGGGATGTTGGGATTCCATCCCTGTTTCTTTCTCTTTGAGTACCGCATGCCATAAAGACAGCAGTTTTATCGGTCTAGTTTCAGCTATTATAAACAGTCCTTCTAGAGACTTCAGAGGAACTACCTGTGGACTGTAACCTCTGAAATCATAAGTTAAAATAAACACCTTCTCTTTATAAGTTGACTACACCAGGTATTTTGTCACAGTGTTGGAAAGTTAACTAATACACTAAGCAAAGGGAAAAGTTTGAATTGTAGTGGGAATTATATTAATCCTTCCAATGCTTCCCACAGAAAATTACATAGTGCATAGTTCTCACTCAACAACATAAACTTTTCCATAACATACAGTCTTCCACTTTTAAAAATCGGCACTACTGAAGTATAGTATACATGAAATACATTTCTATCAATTTCAGTTTTACAACTCAATCAAATTTCCACATGTGTATAATGCTGTAAAATGAAATGGATCTTTTTTAAAACCATCATTATCATCCCCACGTTCTCCTCATTTGCCTTGCAAAAAATCACTTCACTACATTCTTTTAATAGAATATTTTTACTAATTCTTTCAGAATTTTGTATGTGCATACAATATAGTTTTATCATATTCACACTCAGCTCATCCCAGATCTATACTCATCTCCCCTTCCCCTCCTGACTTCATGTCCTCTTTTTGTTGTTGTTATTGTTTGTAATCCACTCAGTCCAATTGCACTGCTCATAGACTCACGGATGTGAAACCATCCACTGGAATGTAATCGACCTACCAGGAACACACCTTTAAAAAAAAAAAACTGACTCTTCCTTCCCCAGACAGAAGCAATCAACTGTCAAAGCTCCTCAGGTAGGGGTGGGGCCTCTCACCAGTACCTCCTCCCTTCATGGTAGAATGTTAACTGGCTCAGTCCTCTGCAGATCTTATGCAGACAACGACAGCTGCTATGAGTTCGGGGTTCAGTGGCCCTATTACAGTTCCGGTTTTGCTTTGGTGTTTATAGAACTATCGCTCTTTTGATCTTTTCTCCCCGGTTTTCATGACGGTCCCTGAGCCTTGGAGAAGGGGTTAGTATCTAGATGTACCCATTTGTGGCTGAGAACTCCACAAATACACATGTGCTGCTGCCTCTTGATCAGTTCCCCTCACCACATTCTCAGCCTCTAGAAACCACTGATCTGCTTTCTGCCACCATCATGTGGTCTTTTCTGGAATTCCGTGGTAACTGAATCACATGGGATGTCTTCGTCTCTTTCCCATTGCTGTAATAAAATACTCTAACTGAAAGAGACTTTCAGTGGCAAGTATTTATTCAGCTTACACTTCCATGTCACCATCCATCATTTAGGGAAGTCAAGGCAGGATCCTAATTAGAATGTGATGCAGCAAACCAAGACTGCTGGCTGGTTTGCTTATTGGCTCATGTTTAGCTAGCTTTCTCATACAGCATGGGGTCAACTGTCCTGGGAATGGTACCACTGCAACTAACAGGATCCTCCTCTATCAATTAAAAATCAAACTAATCCCCCTAGAGCTGGGGTTCCTAACCTGTGGGTCAAATGACCTTTACATAGGAGGTCTCCTCAAACCAAAGAAAAACACAGATGTTTACATTACAATTCTTAAGAGTAGCAAACTTGCACTTATGAAGTAGCAATAAAAACAATTTCATGGTTGGGGGTCAGCACAACATGAGGAACTGTATTAAAGGGTCACAGTATTAGGAACCACTGCTCTAGAGACATGCCTATAAGCCAGTCTAATCCAAGAAATCCTCTAATCAAGGCTTTCCTCACAGATGACTCTGGGCTGTGTCAAGATGGCAGAGCTAGCAAAGACACAGAATATAATGAATTTTTTTTTAACCTAAATGCTTTGGGAGCCATCCATGTTGCTGATACATCAAAGATTTGCTTCTTTCACTCACTGAACTATCTTCTGCCATGTCAAACAACAAATCGTGGCTATGCCACATTTTCTTGATCCTTTTACCTGATGGCAGACCTGCTGCTCTTTCCTGGTTGGAGCTGTTAGAGTTGCGTGTGTGCTTGTCTGTCTTCGGGGTGACTACACAGGAGTAGGATTTCTGGCCATTACAGTAGTCTGGGGTTACGGAAGGTGATTGCCGCCTTTGGTCAAAATGCTTTCCAAAGACTCTACTGCATTTGCTCGATCCCACTGGTAGCGACTGCCTTCTCCAATTGACCTTTGTGTTAATTGATCTTTGATATTACCAAACCTTTTGATTTGGGGGGTGCTAATGAAGATGTAAGGTATATAACTGCACTTTTATTTTGTTTTCCCCTGATAACTAATAATGATGGGAGTATTTCCATGTGGTTTTGGCCATGTGCTCATCTTCTAAATGAAATGTCTGTGCGAACTCAATTTGCTTTTCCTATTAAGTCAAAGAGTTTTTTAAAATTCTTTTCCAAATAGAATTAACAGGCACAAGTTTCAGAAAATCTTCTCCAAGACATTAGCTTCTTGTTCTTTCCCTCCATTTTCTTGACAGTGCATTTTGAAGCACAACAATGGTTCTCTGAAGTTTATTCATTTTTAATTGTTTGGCTATTCTGTGTCTTATTTACAAAATCTTTGCCTAATTCGATATAACCAGGATTTTCTTCTGTATGATGTATGCTTTGATTTACATTTGGGGATATTTGTGTTGGGTCTTAGAGAGTTCAGAATACACAATGATGTAAAAGTTGAGACATGCCTATTATGAATATCTCCTTTAGGATTTTGTATGTGTTCAATCTTCTACAACTAACAATGGTTTCATTTCTCCTTTCCAAACCCTAAAGCATTTATTTCTTTTTCTTGGTAAAAGAGGCACATTCTGTGCACTGGGGATATTTGGTGATGTGAAAATATATTTTTCATTATCACACTTGGGGATTCTAATGCTACTGTCATCGATTGAGTCAAGGCTAGGGAAGCTGCCAAACATTTTATGGTGCATAAGACAGTCTCCCACAAAATGAATTATCTGTCCTGAAACATGAAAACAGCGAGTGTGAAGAACTCTGGCTCACTCCACAAGCAAAACACCACTGAACAGACTTGGCAAAGGCCACCATCTTCTTGTTCCCATTTTCGAAGGAGAATTGTAAGCATTTCACCATTAGGTCTCCAGAAAGCAACCATTACCCAGGTAAGAACATTTCTTTCATCAGGTGGCAGTGGTGGTGGTGGTGGCGGCAGCGGCGGCGGCGGTGGTGGCAGCGCATGCCTTTAATCCCAGCACTCGGAAGGCAGAGGCAGGCAAATCTCTGTGAGTTCGAGGCCAACCTGGGCTACAGAGTGAGTTTCAGGAAAGACGCAAAGCTACACAGAGAAACCCTGTCTCGAAAAACTGGAAAAAAAAAAAAAAAAGAACATTTCTTTCTGTTACTGCTTCCAAAAGGAATGTTTCTGGGGTCCTGGAGATTGAATCCAAGGCCTCATACATGGTAGTTAACAAACATGTTCCTATCCCTTTGTAAGAGTCTGAAGTCCAATTATTTTAAGTGAAACTTTCACCATCTGTTGAAATGAACACAAGGTTTTTCTCATTCTTAATGCAGTTCAAGAGAGTGGTTGCTGTATTTTCAATTATTTTATAGAAACTGCACATACACAAACCTATTTATCATTCAGGTATGATTACCAAGGCATAGCCATTCTTTTTCATTATGCTCATCTGCTCATCATCTCTCACAAGATTTTTTAAAACAAATTTCAGATATCACATTTTCAACATGGACCTATTCTTTTTGAAGTTATGTCAACAGTGTTCTCCTGGAATAAAATCAACTGGATTATGAAATATTATCTTTTAATGCAATTCTGGAATCAGTTGTTTCTTTAGGATGTTTGCCTCTGTGTCTCAAGAGAAAAATCAGCCAATAATTTTTTTCTTTTCTGCAATATCCTAGTCAGACTTAGACATCAAAGTTATGCTGAACTGGAAAGCACTTCCTCTTTATTTTCTGTGCAAGACTTAGAAATGCCACAATTAATTTTTTCCTTAATTGTACAGGAAAATTCACTGATGAAGACACTTACCCAGGCCTGCAATGATGCCAGATGATTTTAATCTGATTTTAATAATTAATTTATATGATCACAAATCCAAATTGTTTAGAAGCATATTCAAATTATATGCTAACAAACTCATCTATTTAGATTTTTAGTTCTTCCTTTTGTCCATTTGATAATTAAACATTTTTCACAATTATACTTTTTAATTTGTTTCCAAAATTGTTGGCATAAAAGATGTTGTAAAATCCTGTAGTAAAATAAAAATCCTGTAAAATAAAAAAAAGCTTTATTTTTATTTCTGATATAGAGGAGGTATTACTTCCCCCTACCAAGGCAACTTATACAGGAGGGGTTGACTTGGGGCTTCCTGTTCCAAAGAGATAATAATCCATGATGGAAGAACGCAGGACAGATGGCAGGCAGCTGGGGCAGCAGCTGAGAGCTCACATCTAGAGACCAAGCAGAAAACAGAAAACACACTGGGAACTGCCTAGTCTTCTCAAACCTCAAACCTGGCTCCCAGTGGCCCAACTCCTTCAACAAGGCCATGCTTCTTAACCCTTCCCAAACAGTCCCACAAACTGGGGAATAAATATTCAAAAATTGGGGGGTTAGGGAGCTTCTCATCCAAACCACCACAGGGGTACTTTATTCTTAATCAATCTTAAAATGAGCATTGTAATTTTGTGCCTTTTCAAGAACCAGTTCCTCTTTGCTCACTTCCTTTCTTTTAAAAATTGTTTTATTTTTCATTGATTTCTGTTGTAATTTTTTAATCCTGCCTTTCTTGCACTTTTTTTTGGTTCTAATATATTATGCCTTGACAAAAATAACTCTAGGATCGAATTTAGGCCCAACATATGAAACTTTATAAATGCCACTGTGTTCATCAAAGCTGTTAAAGGATGCAATATTTCGTAAGTGCCTTGGATCAAATTGGTCAATAATGCTAACATTCCTCTTGCTAATGTTAGAGCTACCTGTTCAGAGTTCACTGAGAAAGGCTTGTGAAGAGCCCCCAGGATTATTGTGAGATTGTCTACTTCTCCTTATACTGCTGTCAAATCTTTACTTACGTTCCGTCGGTGGTTAACTGCACACAGGTTTTTGAACCATTCTGCGATCCTGATTGACTGAGTGTTTTGTCATTGTTGAAGCATTGCTCGCTCTCCTAAGGCAATTTGCCTAAATGTCTCCTTTGTTTGTATTAATATAGCTATACGGTGTTTCTTCTGGATTGTATTCACAATTCACATTTTTTTTAAAAAAAATCTAATTTCAAACTTGTTATCACTTTCCCATCCCCATTTGTCTCTGGGAGCAGCAGAAAGCTGGATAATGTACTTGATGCAGCTTGACGCTCTTTTGTTTTCTCTCAGCCTTAGCAGTTATTCCATTTACACTTGTTACAATGGATGACAGGTGCAGGTGTGATGCCATCCCTTCCTAGTTTTGCTTTACATTTCCCCTAACTTTTGTACAAATGGTTTGACTGGTTAGCTTTTTTCCCCCACTGCTCCTTTGCTCCCTTGATTAGCTTAGTAGTTGCATATCTTTTTATTCTTCAGTTGGTCACCTTAATGATTATAAGATGCACCTTTTCTTGTATTGAAATAGTCTGTTCTGTTTCTACTGTATATTAAAATTCATGAGACATATTTATTGTATTATAAATTCACTATTAGTTTATATTCAATCACATATTCATCCTCTAAATTATTTTTTACTTGGTATTGTATTAGAAACTTCAAGTGGGTTTCATCATTATTTCCCATCTGCCTCAAAAATCACCCCTTAGAATTTCTTTCAGAAGAGGTTAACTAACCGTGAGTACTCAAGCTTTTTATTTGAAAAAAAAAAAACACTCGTTTTATTCAGTTTTAAGAAATACTTTTGTTGGGCACAGAATCCTATCACACCTGCCGATAAGTTTTGCTTCCTGTTTATCTTCAAGTTCTTATTCCTGGGAGCTTATGAAAAATTATTTGTCTTTAATGGCCCTTTTAGAAGTAGCTAGAAATGATCTCTCCTTTTTTTTTTTTTTTTTTTTTTTTTTGCTAAGGTAAGAATGAGAGTTTCTGTTTTCTGTTGATGGTTTTTCTGTATACATTTTCCAAGAGAAGAAAAGAAAGTCCATTGTAATTAGCAAATCCTTGAACTGTCTTATACATATTTAAGTCTTTTCTCTTGATTCTCCTGTAACTTCCAGAGATATAATACTGACAAATACACCATAGAGGCTTTCTTTTCTCACATTTCTAATTTCTTACATTTTCCTCAATACTATATAATAGAAAGAGCCATGCACTGCTATGGGGATTGATGGGTATCAGGCTGATTAACAAGCAATTCTAGTTAGCTCTTTTGAAACAAGCCAGACAAGTGCCCAGTGCAGACATTCAGTGGCACCTGGCCACCGAGAAGACACTTTCTCTGACATCGTTCATCCCTTAGTGCTTCTAGTAAATCTGAAGTAAGAAAGATGGGCATTATCATTCTCTTCCTGTTGCCAGGGTTAAGGGCAGCAAGTAGGAGAAAGAGTTGTGTGTTCTGAATCCTATTCCAATGTTATTTTCATTTATCATGTATAATTCTGTGTGTGTATATATCCAAAAGGAAAGCTGAAATGAATCCCATCAAAACAAACATCGCACCGAGAGACAGAAACAAGGGCTATATAAATTATGGAAAAGGAGACAGGTTTGGGGTCTTGTTGTGCCTCTTTCTAGTAGAATAGATTTGGCAAAATTAAAATCTTTTAAAACTTGAACTCCATCCCTATAAAGCAAACTGTCTCGTGACTTTGTAGCTCTGAAGTCCATGGTTACCAATGGCGATGGTAACTTTTCTAGACAAGACTCAGAGATTTTCGTCAGTAGTTTCAATTCCTGTTAGGTCTACTATATCCTTCTGGATTTTTTCAACAGCCACACACAGGAAGCAAAATTGCTTGTCCTTTGACCTTTCATCAATCCTTGCCTCATATTTAAATACAAATACAAATATGGAAGGAAGCTATCCAAGGACAGGCATAAGAAGAAAAGAGGAAAGCACAGGTGGATGGTCACTGTGAATTAGTCTCTGAGTCACCCACTCAGCTAGGTGGCATGGACACAACATATTCAAGCACAAAGTCTTCCCAGGTGAGCAAAGTCTGTGGACAGCTCTCTTATACAAATCTTAAGCTACATCTGTATATCCCACCAGAATAAGACACTGAACACCTTTGATTTATAAAATACATGTCTTGGTGGCTGCCAATAATGCTGAGGTAGAAATCCAAGTTGACATCAAATGACTCATCTTCATCTCTAACTCCTTTACATCGACAACAAGCACCCCTAGACCCTATCTTTCCTTTTTGTCAACTTTGCTGTCTTTTTACCTCCAGTTTGTTACCCATACACGACACTAGTCTGAAGAGCTCTGAATTCCTCTCTGAGATTTCCCTCATTTTTGACAAAGAAACATGGAGTCTGTTCATGGGCAAAGTTGGGAAAAGGTGGTTCTTAGAGCCAGTTTGCCTCACTGTGGACTCTTGGGGGGCAACTGGGAAGGGGCCCAGAATGCAAAGGCTGCACATAGGCTTTCTATACTTGATAAGTAATGAAACTGACATGAAGATTAAGATTGTTTTATTGGCATCCCATTAGGCTGTTTATTAACCTTTTAAACTTCTTCACAGGTAATAAGTAACACACAAAGAATCTACACTCTTGGAAGTGTTCTCATTGAAATATCTAACAACATTTCCTATCACCATTATGTTAGATATAGTTAAATATTCTTCACTTTGGTGTTTACTGTCCCCCAAACGCATCATGTCCATTTTCTTCTTTCTGCCCTTCTTTGCCTGCCAGACTTTCACTGCCCCTCATTCTGAAGCTTCCTTTCACTCTTCCAGCAGAATGAACAGCTCTCTTCTCCTAGGTCTTATGTCATCTGCTCTGTGGGTCTGTACACAGCTCACTATCTTGTGGCCTTATAATTCACTTTGACATGTGGTCCTTTCCACTCTCATACTTCCTCTGTCTTATCTTTGCTCCCACATCTTAGCACATCAGCAGTGTTCAAGAATAAAGTGTGCTGAGAAGATGGGAATACATCACTGTAATAAGCTGTCTCAATTAATTCCCTCATGTCCAATTATTTCATAGGACACCCCCTTTTATGCATTTATTGATTCATTCGTTATTTCAAGGATATTCACTAAGCTCTTGTGGCAACTCAGGAACTACAGTTAGAAGTGTAAGTGTTGAGGGTAAAAATGTCAAAGTTCCAGACAAGTTTACCCTCTGGTAAGGAAGTAAAAGTAGCCGGGCGGTGGTGGTGAACGCCTTTAATCCCAGCACTCAGGAGGCAGAGGCAGGCGGATCTCTGTGAGGTCAAGGCTAGCCTGGTCTACAAAGCGAGTTCCAGGAAAGGCGCAAAGCTACACAGAGAAACCCTGTCTTGAAAAACCAAAACCAAAAAAAAAAAGGAGGTAAAAAGAGGTATTACATAAGTATTGGAAAAGAAAGCAAAGCAAAAGTAGGGCATGGAAAACAACAGGAAGGTAGAACTCATGACTTCAGGAAAGAGGGGGGCTTGAGGAGTGAACATCCAAGAAGCTGCCTCCCTGGATTGAGGAAAATCACCAGCTCCAGAAACAGAATAAACTTCAGCACAACCAGAATGGAGTGTGTGAGCGTGGCGATATGATTTGTGCTTTTGATTCACTTTATGGACGTACTTTTCCATGTCACAGTGAGATGATGTATTTAAAATCTAGACACAAAGTTCATTCACCTTCCTCAAACAGACAAAAACATAGTGTTCTATGCCTCAAATACAAAAAGGAGGCCATGGTAGAAGCATCCCTTCGTTTGCTTTGTATGTGTTCAGCCATCAGACTCTTTCACTTCATGTGACCACTGAGAGAATGTTCACCATGAAGCATCCATCAGTGATAAGCAGGTGCTTATTTATCCCACACATAGGATTTTCTGTCTGTCAAGTATGATACCAACCACCATGGGCCCAGATGAGTATTAGACAGTCCCTCTGGTTGAAGAAATCCCTATTTTCCCATATGATCTTAAAATGACTAACTGGGAATATTTTCCTCAACTAGCATAATTGATTGTGCCAAAACAGGGATTCTGTTCCATACATCTGGGGTTGAACCCAAGATGGCGTTTCTATTAAGTTCCCACGAGGAAAGAGCTGAAGCTGTTGACAAGACAGCCCAATTCTGCGGAGCAAAGCTCTCTCTACACATTGGATGCCCACTGTGTATTTGACTAAAAATTAATGTAAAAATTTTAAAACACTGGAATTAATTTTAGTTAACACATTTTATTTAATCCAATAGAATTTTAATATCTGCTAAATATAAAAAAATCAGATATTTTTCACGTTATGATGTTTAGAAATTAGAAGGTTCTAAGTATTTTTTAGCTAGAGCATATTCAGCTTGGACTAAACATTTTTAATTTCTCAATAGCCTCTCATGACTCATGTTTCAACTATGGTGAAGGTTGGGACCTATTCCCCCTATCAGAGATCTCACTGACTCCCTTTATCATACTTAATAGTAAGTTTATTATACCCCAATGGAAAATAGTCAAGACACGGAGAAAATGAGTAAGAGAATAAAGCTTTCCCACAAACAAAGCATTCTGCCTCACTGCCTTATTTCTCATGAAGTAATCCAATTTCAAAATATTACAGACTCACATTTCTTGGTGAAGGGTAATTTTGCCTTCTTATTTTGTAGCCTTCTGTCTGAACTATAAGAAAGTGGGTTCACATAATGGGAATAAATGAAAAGAAAATCAGCAAATCTATTCCTGGGCAATTTTCAGATAACCAAGAGGAAGTGGTGTAATGGAGGCTGAGATAACAATTTTAGACTGTGCATAAATATGAGTAAATTCATCTGCATTTCCTCATCTGCTTCAAAGCCTACAGAATTTCTGGAGATTGTGTTATATGATAATATGTTGAAAATAAAAAATAATACATCTATGCTATAATGACACATAATATATACAGAGTAATAATATAGTGTTTGGATTAGGTTTGAGAAATCTGAAACGCAGAGAAACAAAAGTCATTGGGGAGAAGTGTGAAATCACACCAGGAAAATTGCAGACAGATGCTGTGCACCCACCCGCATCAGTGTGTCAGCTGATCTCAGTTACAAATGCTTGCAAGTGTGACTCAGACTTGTACCTCTCTTGTAACTCATGCTGCTAGTTCTGCTCCTACGTCTCCCTGGTAGAGTTACTACTGCCAGGAGGAATAGTGAATGGATGCCTGCATGCATGCTTCCAGAACTCCTGGGGATGCCCTCAGCAACAACAGACTACCAAGCATAAAGCCAAGTTACTAAAGGCTGTCACTAAAAGAATAGCTTATAAAGACATGGCCATGGTACCAGCAGTCTCCTTCCAGATCCTGTATGCACTCTCAAACAGAGCACATATGTCACAGAAACTACTAGAAACATAACCAAAGTAAGATGGAACTTTGCTTGCTAATGACTCGTCTAACATCTCCCAGGTTGCTACATGCTGTTGTAATTGTGCACATCATAGGTATATCAGAAGTCACTGAAAGGTGAGAAGCTTGAACAGAGACACAGCTATTCACTTTACTCAGAAAACTTTGAATGAGTCCTAGTAAGCAATTCTGTTTCCAGGTCAAATACAACTTTGGGTTCTGCACTTCTCCTCGAAAAAGCAATGGGACAGAAAAGTGAGGGATTCACAAGGTCTCGTGACAGAACCTTGACCTTCCTCTTCCTCCATGTTCTTGTCCCAAGTGCTGGGATAACTGGGAGGTGCTTCCACACGTGGCTGGAATGCAGAGTCCTTGAGGAGGCACATTGTAGGCTCCAAAGACAGAGCATCCTCTGGAATCAATGACCTTGGCTTTTTTAGTGTCATGGGGGCTGTCCTGGCAATGTCACTCCAGGACATTACTGCAGGTGAGTGAAGACAACAAGGTAAAAATGAAGAGAATGGGACCTCCAAAATGTGGATCATGCCCATTGTTTAAATCCCTGACAGGAGGATTCCCTGTCCACACTGAAAGCCAGTTCTCCTCAGCACAGCATGGCTCAGGAACTTTGAGCTCCCCCACCCCACTGCCGCCCAGTTATTCTCCAGGTCCAACTGAAAAAACCTGACATCTAGAGAGCAGAAAAACTACCAACTGAGAGCAGTGTGGTGAATAAATTATGGCCCTGAGTCAGGAACCAATAAGATAGGAGGAGAAAAATCTAAGATCCTGAAGCCCCCAAACATACGTTACCACCTGACACACAGCAGAACAGTTTAAAACTGAGAGTGTGCCAAGGAATTCCTATAGCCATGCCACTCACTTTAGGATGTGGAAACTTCTACTCTCACAAGCCTTGGCGCAGAGTGGGATGTTATCTAGGGGAGAGAATCTAGAGGTCCTTAATCAATGGGGAGAGTAAAAAAAATCACTTGGCCACTCAGTTACCCTACAAACAGAACCAAGAGCGAGCATGGGTGTCTGTTGGCTTAAACAGAGCCAAGTGGTCTTAACATTAAGGCTGGGCTACTTGTTTACTGTAAAATATGGAAGCAGGTGAAGAGAGAAGGAACGAGAGATAAAGAAGGAAAAAGAGATGAGGGTCATTATTATTGCTACAGCTGCAATCAAAATCACTCCAGTGGTGGTCTGCCCGTTCTTCACTTGGATGACCTGACAAGAGTAGTTTGGATTCACAGTTGCTTGGCAACCTGCCTTTCATGTTTAAACCATTTAAATGTATTCACCCTCTGAATTAGGTATATTCACAGCTGACTGGGCAACAAGAAAGAGCCCTGGGCAGGTAGAGAAATCTGAGTGTGTGGAAACAGCAATGTATATGGAGAGTAGGTCCGATCCATAAGCCTGGAGAATAGTAGTGACACAGTGAAGCCTGAGGATGAGAGGCTGAGAACTACAAAGCTTCAGTCTGCTCTCAAAGGAGGTTCCTACCAGGATCAAGGACTTCTCTGGCCCTTCTTTGCAGTGTTGTCTTCTCCTTTTTGAATTATTCCTAAAGAGTTGGGTGCCATCAGCAGCAGTGGCTTGAGACAACAGCCCAGAGGGATGTCCCTTACACATGGGTACGTCCTCCTATGATGAATGATCTGATACAAGGTGTTGGATGTCATCATCCATCGAGTCGGCACACCCAGACATGGGGCAGACTCACCACACAGCCACATCAGAGTCACCACACTTCTGAAGATTCATCACTCTGGAGATTCCTTCTTCTTAAACACTTTTTTTGAGGCATTTATCAAACATACTTTTAAAATATTTAATGGCTCCCTAATGCTTTACGTTGAAGTTAAAAGTTCTTATTGGGTCACAAGGTTGTTCCTGAGCAGCCTTCCGAACATGGAACCCTCTGTGTTACAACCCATGGCCTCCACGTGCAGCCAAGTGGTAGAAGCATCTTTCCTGACCTTTTCTTTGACTTCAGTGGTTTCGGTTGCCCATGGCCAACCCAGATTGGAGGGTTCCAAATGAAAGCTATGCATGGGTTTTAAGTAACTTGTATTAGGGTATGTTTTTAATTGAAAATAGATTTTTCTCATATAATACATTCTGATTTCAGTTTCCCCTCCCTCTACTCCTCCCAGTTCCTTCCCACTTTCCCCTCCCATCTGGACCACATCCTTTCTGTCTCTCCTTAGAAAATACACAGACATCTAAGGAATAATAAAAGAAAAGAAAAATAAAATAAAATAAAACAAAAACAAACAAATTATAATAGGACAAAATAAACAAACAGAAGAAAAAGAGCAAAAGAAAATTCACAAGAAATACATGTAGATACAGAGGCACACAGGTTCATACACAGAGAAATCCCATAAGAACCCCAAACCAGAAGCTATAACATATATGCAAAGAATCTGTAAGGCATGGGAAAATGCTCTGACTCAACATTATAAGACAAATATCCTCCAAAGATGCCATTGAGTTCATTTTGTGTTGGTCATCTACTGCTGGGCCTGGAGCCTACCCTTAAGAGTGGTCTGTTTCCCCAGTGAGATACCATTAGAGAAAACTAATTTTTCATTTTCAAGTGGCTATCAACTGGAGAGACCTTCTGGGATAGGGACTGGGACCTGTGTCCACTTCTCCGTTTGATTCTAGGACCCCATCTGCTGCAGACCCATGCAGGCCCTGTACATGCTGCCAGTCTCTGTGAGTTTATATGTGCGTCAATCATGCTGTGTTAAGAAAGCCTTGTTTCTTTGGTGTCTGTCCTCCACCACCTCTATCGATTGCAATCTTTCCACCTCTTCTTCCGCAGGGCTCCCCGAGCCCAGAGAAGAGGAATATGATGGAGACATCCCATTTAGGTCTGAGTGTTCCAAGGTCTCTCACCCTGCATAATTTTTGGCTGTTTTGCTATTTGTAATTATTGCTGTCAATCTCTTACCATGCCTAAATGTACATTAACTTTATCAAAAGTATGGAATCATAGGAAAACACATGGTATACATAGGGTCAATACTATCCATGATTTCAGAAATTCATTAGGTGTATTTGAACATGGATAAGGGGAAAATATTATATAGCTTGTGATCTTCTGGTTCAATAGACACTATTGAGTTCCATACCTTTGAATAAGCTTTCCTTCCACTAGGGTGCCTTTTCCACTTATTTTTTTGTTACTGGCTCCACTGGACCTCAACTTCATCTCGGTTTCCAGGATGTGCTCAAATTAAGTTCTAAATCCCTGTTCCTATTCCACCTGGAATGTATTTCTACCACAGAACAGATTTTTTTCTAGGCTGTGCTGGGTTTCAGTTCTTGATTTTCTTATCCATCTCTAGTCAAGACAAGCCTCAAGACGGGGAGGACATAAAGGGTCTTTTTCACTTCTCAGGTCCCTAGTCACAGCACCTGGAGACAACATGCTATATAAACTCAGAAAAAAAAATGAGACTTGAAAAAAAATGCATTGGCTCCAAAACATGAAAGGAAACTATTAAACTGGAATAAATATTTAATTGTCCAAAAAATAGAGTATTATGTCAACTTCATTAATTGCTAACTTTAGTATTCATAAAAATTTATTGTTTAAGGATAACCAGACTACAACCCACAGCTGCAGAGAAGCTAGCTAACAAGGAGGACCCAAAGAGGGACAAATGGATCGCCCTGGGAAAGGGAAATAGATAATATCTCCATGAGTAAACTGGGGATGGGAGGGCAATGGAGGGTAGGGGGTGAGAGATGAGAGCATAAGGGAATGGGATGTACGAGCTGGAACAGGAATGGAGTGGGAGAGCAATGAAAGAGATACCATGATAGAGAGAGACATCATGGGGATAGGGAGAAACCGGGTGCTAGGGAAGTTCCCAGGAATCCACAAGGATGACCCTAGCTTAGACTATTAGCAATAGTGGGGAGGGTGCCTGTACTGGCTTACTCCAGTAATCAAATCAGTGAACACCCTAACTGTCATCATAGAGCCTTTCTCCAGGAACTGATGGAAGCAGATGCAGAGATCCACAGCCAAACACCAGGCCGAGCTCCAGGAGTCCAGTGGAAGAAATAGAAGAGGGATTCTATGAGCAAGGGGCATCAAGATCATGATGGGGAAACCTACAGAGACAACCAAACCAAACCAGTAGGAACTCATGAAATTTAGACCAACACCTGTGCAGCCTCCACAGGATAGGACTAGGCCATCTGCATAAGCTAGATGGTTGTATAGCTTGATCTGCTTAAGGGGCCCCAGGAAGTAGGATCAGGATCCACCCCCCAGTGCATGAGGTGGCTTTTTGGAGCCCATTATCTATGGTGGGACACCTTGCACAGCCTTGAGGTGGGGGGGGGGGGGAAGGGGAGTTGGACCTGCCTCTACTGAATGTACCAAGCTCTGCTGACTCCTCATGGGAGGCCCTACCTTCTTGTAGGAGGGAATGGGGGTGGGTGGGGGAAGACTGGAGGGGTGGGAGGGGGATCTGTGATTGGTATGTAAAATGAATAATAAGATTTCTCAATAAAAAAGAAAAAAATCAATAAAAAAGTAAAAAAAAACAATCCATTGGTTTTGAAAGCAATTTGTAGGTAAGCTTTCTCTGGTCCAGAAGAATTCCTGATTATAATTATAGCTGATGAGTGACAGCCATCCATAAAGGATCACCTTCAGCCAATTAATTGAAAAGCAAACACAAGATCAGCTCAGATTCAACAACCAGAACACATTCAGTGTGGACTGTGAGAGGCCTTTGATTGTGTTTAATAAGATTGCTTCTAATTCTTACCTTACCTCGTACCTAAAAAGCTTGTAAAAATGACTTCCAACTACCCACATTTAATCCGTTTTTTTTTTCTCTAGAAATCACAAATCAGCAAGACAACCGAGAGAAGGCATACATACTTTCTAAGTGGTGTGGATTAGAAGAACAAAATAACTAGAATAAGTATCATCATGTCTGAGAATCAGGCGCATAAACAGGTACTGACTAAGTTCCACTGTGCAGCCATCAAGACTCTCAGTGCTACAAAGGAAAGAACCCCGTGAAACAGATCTCTAAACAGTGGTGTGCTTGGCAGGCCTTGCAGGGTGGATCCTGATCCTACTTCCTGGGGCCCCTTAAGCAGATCAAGCTATACAACCATCTAGCTTATGCAGACGGCCTAGTCCTATCCTGTGGAGGCTGCACAGGTGTTGGTCTAAATTTCATGAGTTCCTACTGGTTTGGTTTGGTTAAGAGGGGGTTAATAAAATGCTTTTGTTGTTATGGAGTAAAAAGAGACAAACAGAAAAGAAAAAAAGAAACCTGAAAGAGACACACAGACATGTAAGAGGGACTGTGGGAGGACCGTAAAGCAAAGTGAAATGATCCAATCACGTGGGTGTCTTTGGTCACCAGGTTTTCCTGTGCAGTATATAGATTTAAAGATCCCCAGAAAGCCATATAATACAAACCAAATGGCATCCCACTAGTGCCTTGGTTTAAGACAGTTCCCTAAGCTGTGCCAGAGGTGGGCCTTACAGACGGCATATAAATGAGTATTTTATAAATCAAGTCATCATTTAAATATACTCCAAGAGGTCTCAATTTTGAAGCACTCTGCTATGAATCTTTGTGAAAAGTAAGGATTTCCCCTGTCACATTTGAAGAGAAACATAGCTCCATGGGTGAGGCTGGATTGCCTGTCTGCAAAGTGCTACAGGCTAGTTGGAAGATCTGGGGAGCAGAACAAATAAAGTATATTCCAGGGATCAGGACGATGGCTCAGTGGGTGCTTGCTGTGCAGGCAGAAGAATCTGAGTTGGGATTCGCAGACCCACAAAACGTATCAAGTGTGGCAGTGCACACCTGTAACCGCAGTGCTGGGGCCATAGAACAGGCAGATCCAGAGCTTCACTGGCCAACCAACCAAGCTGAAACAGTGAGTTCTGGGTTCGGTGAGAGACCCTGTCTCAACAAAGAATGTGTTATCAGAAGACACCTGGACTAAACCTGGCTCCACACCCACGTGCACAGGCAAATACACCCCTCAATACACATTCACACTACACAAACAAATCTGCTCTGATCAGCGTATCGTATCAGTGAGGTAAATGGCTTCCGAGAAAGGTCAGAAACTTGGCTGGGTGTACTCTCATGGCTGGTGGTGATGGACCATCCTCCTCCACTAACTGCTGTTCCAGGGACGAGGGTGAGAAAATACCATTTGTCTTGACTCTTTTGAGAGTAAAAAACACACTTACATATCTTTTATTGTACACTATTGTTATCATGTTCTATTCTTTTATGATTGCTTCTACTCTCTTATTGTACCCTAACTTGTAAATGAACATTATCACAGGGATGCATGTATAAGAAAAATATGACACTGGGCTTGTAGCTAGTATTCTTGGTTTGGATCATCAGTAGGGGTCTTAGGTTAAACCTCTCACGGATAAGAGGGGATTACTATATAATGTGCTTCAAGGACTTAATTTTAATACTGGAGAAAATAATGCTGCTTATATCATTGGATTGTTGCTGAAATTAGATATGATAATGCATGTAAGGCTATTTGCAAAGAATGTGGTGATACTCAGTAAACAAAATTAATTACAGTATAATCACCGGCATAAATTTAAAGGAGAATTATATTATTATTGTGACCATATTAAAGCAAATGAAGGATTGAATGAATTATTGGTGCCATCATATTTAATTTGTAAAAGAATTATTCAAATTGGACTTTAAAAGTTTTTTCTGAAATATAAAAATATACAGGACTGGAGAGATTGCTCGGTGGTTAATACTGCTCCTGCAGAGGACGTAAGTTCAGCTCCCAAAATCCTCAGACGATACACAACAGACTGTAACTCCAGCTCTAGGACATCTGACACCATTTTTTTATCTTCCCAGAAAACTTCACTTACTTTCAAATGCTTTCATGGGCATATACTCCTAAACAGACAGACAGACAGATACATGCACACACACACACACACACACACACACACACACACACACACACGAAAATAATATATAGAAACAAAGAATATATTGAGCATTTTCCAGTTTATTGATGTGATAATACTATCTTATTATATCCTGCTCCATATAAGTGAGTTTGTGTCCTTAATAGTGAAGAAAAGAGCCTTCAGAGATATAACTACAGGGAACAACCACCATCATGATTTATTCAGGAGTGCCCTAGAAAGTTTGTGTAGAAAATTCCTCAGGCTTCACAAAGCATCAATGTCTCTGTTGCAAAATAGGGCTAATAACAAAAATGATGTGACCTCATTATGCTGTCGAGAGAATTAGGGGAGGTAACGAAAAGGGCTTGGCCTAAACTAGACATACAGCAAGTGCTCAATAAATGGCAAAGACTGGGAGTCCCTGCAAAGCCTGAAGATTCTCAGCACAGCTCAGGTGCAGGCTTGCACTGCTCTGCTCTGAGTAAGCACTAGGTTTGGCATGGTGGTTGCATCTCCCTGTGAGAAGGCAGGGTTCTTCAGGAGACTGCTTTCTGCGGACAGAACCCCAAAAGAACTGGAAGAGAGGAGGAGGCTGATGGGAAGGCAACGAATCGCCACTGACACAGAATGTTTTCAGTGATAATCAGCATTGACGGGAAAAGGAAATATGGGGAATTTATGTGACAGTTTAATAGGGTTTTGTGAAATATGATATTATTTTAAAGTTTGCCGGAGTGAAGCAGACAGCATATAAAGGTGACTCCAGCTCTAAAGAAAATGATGACACTGTATTTTAAATTCTGGAATTTGCCCCTCTTCTTCTTTCCTGGGTTATGCAGAGGGCTGTGTATTGCATTATGCACACACAGGTACACATGCTGTGCTGCAGTTCACAGTCCACAGGAAGATGGAGCGTGAAGCCAGGTTGATAAAACCTACACAGCACATCAGACTTAAATTCCTTACTCAGAAATTTCCATCCACTTGTTTTGCCCTATCACTGTTATTTTGTTCCGTGGTCTCTGTTCCTTCACAGGAAGGAGGAGAGGGCTGCAGCAAGGATATAGCCAGTGAGTATGAGGTTTTCCTCCAGGTAACACGCAAACCAGACTGTTAGCATGAAGGATGGAGATGAGGGTCTCAAAGTTGGCCTTCAAATCACCACATTCTAGAATCTGTAATATAAGGGGAAAGGGGACATCTAGATCCCTGTAACAGGGAGCATAGGACATAGCAGCCCCTGTCATACGAGACAGCATTCCTCATGGTGATTCAGAATTGGCTTATAGCATGATTAACATGCCAGAAACCAGTTGCACTAAGATGTCACATACATAAAATATACTTGTAAGTTGTAATACAAAGAAATGTAATAAGAGAAGTTGTGACAACCTAATAGTAAATCATAAAACTGAGGTTGAGGAAATGGCTTGGTGGAAAAAGGTGTTTGCCGTGAGGCATAAGGATCTGAGTTTGGATCTCCAGAGCCTATATAAAGTCAGAAATAGTAGCATGTGTCTGTAATCTCAGAGCCCCATGACAAGATGGAAGGCAGAGACAGGAGGATTACCAGAAGTTTGTAGGCTTGCTGTTCTGGCCTCTTCAAAGGAGAATCGTCTGAGACCCTGTCTCCAATGAGGTGGCTGCTAAGAACTAGCCCCTAAGGTTATCTTCCAGCCTCCACGCGTGTGATGTGTGCTGTGTGACATGCACACTTGCAGTCACACACACACACACACACACACACACACACACACACACACACACACACACTTTTAAAAGAAAGAACTGATAAGAACAGACGTACAAATTGAGACTTGTCCGTGTGGACCAGGAAGAATAGCACTTTTATTTGGGGAGTCCAGTGCAGTTACTGTGACCCAACATGCTATGACAATGGAAAAGGAAGTCCTCTGGGCCATAGAAATTATCACATCTTAAACACTCATTCACTTTGTGCTGACGTTGGGAGTCTGTTCCAACTTCTGGAGCAGAAAGGGTCATAGCTTTCCTTCATGGAAGGCTTCATGGTTCCTAGTAGAGGCATGGTCCTATGTGGCTGTGTGTATTTCATTATAAACTAATACATTTGATTGTGGATTTAAACTCCCTCTCTTGTGACTTTGGTCCATATATGATCAAGTCCATCTGAATGATTGGGGACAAGATCAAGTTTTAGAAACTGCAAAACAGCATTCATCTCTGTTTCTTCACTGTGGATGCAATGTGACCAGCTACGTCACACTCTTGCTGGTGTGCCTTCTACTATGATAGACTCTGTCTCCTCAAATTGTAACACAAAGCAAACTCTTTCTCCTTTAAGTTGCTTTCTGCTAGATATTTGTTCACAACAAGAAAGTAGCTAAAAGAAGGCTGGTTTTTGCACTGGGAAACTTACAGCTGATCCTGCCTGGTTGCACTGTATTTGCCAGAGGGTTGACAACTGACACTGTCACTCAAGATGGGTACTTGGATGGCTGAGGTCATTATAGAAACCTTCTCATCTCAACACTCAAGAGATGGAATCTGGGAGGATTCAGCTTGAGGCCAGCCTGGGCTACACAGTGAAATCTTGTTTTTAAAACAAATAGGATAGATTATTGGGCTGTGCTCTATCTGTTCCCATTTCTGTAAGAACTGGAGGCTAAAAGCATGGGTCAAGGCTCTGCAATGACTGGAGACTAATGCTCAGTCTTATATGTGGTGGAGAGTTGAGACCTCAATAAATACTCTGGCACCAGAGGCTTCGAAGAATGTTTCTGGGTAGCAATACTTTGTGCCTTGCCATGATAGAGAGGAGGTAGAGCCGTCCAGAGGTCATAGGATGAAAGCAAAATGTGCCTGTATTTTGATTCCCTCATGAATTCTGCTCAGGCTCTCTTCCTTTGTCTGGCTGTAATTTGTACTTTCCATACAATAAGTTGTTTCTGACCACAATAACCTACTCAAGAAAATTCCCAGACCAAGGTTGATTTGGAAAAACCCCACAACTGGTAGTGGTTGCCAGAAGGAGAGTCATATTGGGTTTGCTCTTCCACACTTTAAAATTTGGCCCCAGGTGATGACATTTTCCTAGCACTTGCCCGTTTCTTATCCAACTGACAAACCTTCCTGATTTTAGGCAAGTGCTCCATCACTGAGCTATATCCTTGCAAACTGACTTCCTATCTGTGACATTCTTGTGACAATATTCTGACACCCTTGTTCTTTGTTCCACTGAACCCCTAACTTGGTACTCAAGCTTAACATGCATGCCATATCTTCAGCTACAATTTCACCTCTCTCTAAAATAATTCTGTTTCTCATCTTCCCACACAGGTTAAAAAAAAGCCTTAGATACCTTAAAGAGGAAAACGCCTGCTTAGACTCACCTTTGTACATGACCCACTGCCTCCTTTGCAGCAGTGTGTCCCCTGGATTGAGCTGACTCTGAGAATCCAAGTGAGTCATATGACTCTGACCTCCTGTTCCCAACACATCCTGCCAGAAACCAAATGGATACATTTCCTTGTTGATTGTATTTTTTTTCTAATTCTCTTCCATTTGTGGCCTCTGTACCTACCTGATCCTTTTACCCCTGCCTGCCACTAAGTAATCTATACAGTAAAGGAAAACAGAAAAGAAATTTGGGTCAGCCCCGATTTCTACAAGAGACTGAGTTCTGCTGCATAGTGACACCACTGTGCTCAATTCTGTTGTCAGCATGTAGTAAGCAGTACCCTTTCAGGGAACCCTATTCAGGGCACAGGAGATGCATTGATGAAAAAGTTGGCATGATACAAGAACAGAGGAGTTCCTGGGGCTCGATCAAATTCCACAAACGAAGATCATCTATCAATACTTAGGGAGGCACGACCATGCTCATATGTGACATCACAGTGGCTACAAGGACTCCCTGGAGTTGGCAAACTAGAAGGA
>CABHPR010138041.1:0-12415 GCA_902168415.1 Peromyscus melanophrys
GCTCTGCTCCCCTGAGATGACCCCTCAGAACTGCTGTCTTTTCCTGACTCTCAATGCTGCGTTTACTGTCGCGCGCGCCTTTGGTGTCTTTTTCTGGCTTTTGTTTTTTACACAGTGGACTGCTCTGTGGCTTGCTTTTTTAACTTAACAGTGATAGCTTTGGCTGGTTTCCAGTGGGATCATGGCTAGGAGGAGGGCTGCTGGGGCTCCGGAAAGAAGGCAGGGACACTGTTCATATGACAAAGCACCGGACGTGTCCCCAAAGGTCACTAGGCACAGAGGAATGTACAGTAGTCCCCAATATCAGCCACCAGAAGCCATGGCCTGTCTCTCCTCCCTCTCTCTCTCAACCGCCCTCCCTCCTGCCCTCCCCCTCCCTCCCTCCACCCCCCATCTTTCTTTTCTTCCTTCTGCTTTCTTTCCTACCCCCCCTCTTCTGGTTTTGGAGATGCGGTTTTACTATATAGCCCAGGCTGGCATAAATTTGCAGTGGGCCCTCCTGCCTCTGTCTCCCAAGTGCTAGGATTACAGGTGTGTGCTGTCCTCTTGGAGCCCTGCTTTCTAAGACAGAGGCCACATGGTTTGTTGACTGCCACACATGCCCTGTCCTTAGCCTAGGGCCTGGCCCAGAAGGTGCTTATGAAATCTATCTATTCAGTGGATTAAATCCCTTCCCTGTCCTTGCCAAAGCCCCTCCTGGTATCCACCACTCTCCCTTTAAGCCCCGCTAAGACACTCTCTCAGCTGACACACAATAGTGCTGGCCCCAGGTGGAGCGCCGAGGTGGGTCCGGTTTAGGAGCTGGGAGCCCCCTCCCCTCAGGCAAGTGGCTGTCCCTCCCAGCTGTCACTGTGCTGAGCCCTAATGAGGGCCTCACTAGTCAAGATCTCTGGGGCTCCTTCCAGCCTGCGGCATCAGCTCCAGCCCACCCCCTCATTTCACGGATGAGGGGCTGAGTCGAGTGTAATTTTGTCAGCTGCTTCAGAAATCCACTGGGAAGGGGGGCTTTGAGGCACATTGAGGGCTGCTGCCTTGTGCTGAGGACCGACTGTGTCTGACACCCCACTAGCTGAGCGCTTTATGTGGCAGAACAGGTCGTCAGCGAGGAAACCTGGGCCCAGAGAGGGAGAGGCACCTGCCCAGGGTTGCAGGCTGAGGCACTGTCTGAGCTGGGTTTCACTCCAGTCTGCCAGACCCCAAATGGGGAGATTCACTCCTCAAAGTCAGTCAGAGGCAGAAGAGGGCTGCTCTTTCCATCCTCCAGGACTTTCAGGGTACCACCCTCTTCTTCCCCCAGACAGCCAGACTTCTGCAGCTAAGGCATATGGCAGCACACTGGAATATTGGCCAGAGAAGTAGTTGACTTGAAAAATTGATGGGCAGGGGCTGAGGTACTAGAGGCTTCTGATAAAGTTCCATGGCCCTTTGCCCAGCCCCTTCCCTGCCTCCGTTCTAGCCAGCTTCCTGAGGCTCGGGTGGGTCCATCTGTATTATTCCCCACCCCCACCCAGTTTTCCACCTGGGATTGGGCTCCTGGGGTTGGAGTCTAGACAGACAAGAGCATCCTACTGAGACCAGAGGCAGCCCTGACAAGGGGCTGAAGGTTCCCATAGCAACAGCATCCCCCTCAGCTGGCAGCCACCGGATAAATAAATAATCAGGGTTTGGGGGTGGGGAGCTAAGGGCCAGGGGAAGGGCATCCAGGCAGACTAGGTCTTCACTCTGGAGAGGAGGAGCGTGTGTGTGCAGACTTGAAGTATTCTGGGAGAGGAGGGTTGGGACATCCAGGGGAGAGAAAACATGGATGGTGAACGTGGTCAGACGGGAGATTTGTCCCATTAGTGACCCTTAGGCGTGGGGATGTTAGAGAGCAGGAAGAACGCTTGACTTAGAACTGGAGTGTCCAGCCCTTGCATCTGGACACATCAGAGGAGTGGACACTGGGAATGGACCAGGTCCAGCAGATTAAGTTTACAGTGAATACTGTAGCATGATGGAGGAGTGGTTTGTAAACCCAGCACCCTGGAGGCTGAGGCAGGAGGATCTCAAATTCCAGGACAGCCTGGGCTCCATAGCAAGATCCTGTGTGCAAAACAAAAGAAAAACCAAAAACAAACAAACAAACAAACAAAAGTTTTCAGAGATGGGGCAAGCCCTGGAGAGCAGTGGGTGACGTGGCCAGCAGTGACCTGGCCTTAGGGCAGCATGGCGGTCAAAAGACTGTCAACCCCTGTTGGGACCTTGGGAGCATGGGAGGAGGAAAGAGAAACAGACTTCCCGAAGAAACCAGGGATGGTGCAGTACATGGGACAGGGCCACGGACAGGGGATGGCAATGGTACAGCCAGGGGAGGCCGCATGGAACCCCATGGGCTCGAGAATCAAGAAGACAGGCGGGCGGTGGTGGTGCACACTTTTAACCCCAGCACTCGGGAGTCAGAGGGGAATCTCTGTGAGTTCGAGGCCAGCCTGGTCTACACAGAACAGTGGTTCTTAACCTTCTCAATGCTGAGACCCTTTAATAAATACAGTTCCTCATGTTGTGGTGACCCCAAACCATAAAATTTTTTTTTTGTTGTTTTTTGTTTTTTAGAGACAGGGTTTCCCTGTGTAGCTTTGCGCCTTTCCTGGAACTCACTTGGTAGCCCAGGCTGGCCTCGAACTCACAGAGATCCGCCTGGCTCTGCCTCCCAAGTGCTGGGATTAAAGGCGTGCGCCACCACTGCCCGGCTATAAAATTATTTTGTTGCTACTTCATAACTGCAATTTTGCTATCGTTATGAATTATAATATAAATATCTGATAGGAAGGATATCTGATATGTGACACACACACCCTCAAGGGGATTCCGACCCACAGGTTGAGAATTACTGACAGAGAGCCCCTGTCTCAAACAGAAGAGGAAGAAGAGGAGGAGGAAACACCCTCAAGACTGCCTTTTCCCTTAGCACTCACACATCAGGAGTCTTTGCTAAGGGAGCAGACTGCAAAGTAGCAAACACCCGGAGACCACTTATGGCTTCTGGTCTCAGCAGGTTTCCCTGAACAAAACAACTTGGTTGCACACACCTGCAATCCCAGCATTCCAGAAAGTGAGACAAGATTTCACCAATCACCTTGGCTACCGGTGAGGTGAGCCCAGAGTGGGCTACATGAGACCTGTCACCAAATTAATTAATTAATTAATTAAAGGACTGGGAAGATGGCTCAGTGGTTAAAGCCCTTGCCACCAAGCCTGACAACCTGAGTTTGATCCTAGAAGCTACAGACCCCCAAAAGTTGTCCCCCTGGCTGTCACGTGCTCAATGTAGCAAATTCACATGCACACACACATACACACACGCACACTCACACGCACACACAAATAAAAATGTTTTGTTTTGTTTTTAAAAAAGACAAAGAGTGGAGTGAGGAAGAGGACAAGCCTATAGAGTTCTTTCCCCAAGGTCAGCCAGCCACCCAGGTCAGGGTTAGATTGTGGAGTCCATTAATTGTTGTGTATAGGTGAGGAGCCTGAGGCCCAGCAGGGCAGGTGACCCGTCCAAAGTCCCCCAGCAGACAGGGGCACACTCCCCACTCTCCACCTGTGCCCCTTGACTCCCGAGCTAGTGCCTGCTGGGAAGCATGGTACCTTGGTACCTTGATGAGACAGGTGGCAGAGAAAGGTCTGTTCTGCCACCTGCCCGCTGTGTGACCTTGCGTGAGTCATTTGTCCTCTCTGAAGTGCATGTTCTCTTTCCTCAAGATGACATAACGATCCTAGGCCCGTCTTCCTGCCAAGGCATGTGCGGGCAGAGATGAACTTGGGATGCCTCTGACCATCTGCAGAGCCCTGTGAGGATTGTCACCAGCGAGAAGCAGATGGGAAGGTGCCAGGCTGGAGCCTGGCACTACCAGGCTCCCCTCATGTCCTGCCCAAGCCTGCAGCTTCTTTGGTCTCTGCCCAAGTGGTGCCATCTGTGTGGTGGCATCAGCCTGCTGCCCTGACAGGAAGAGACCCTGGGATCTCTCCCTTGACCCAAATCCCCCGCCTCATTCCTAGGCAGACCCTCTGCTTCACTCTGGGGGTATGCTGTTGTAATTTTTAGTGGTGGGTATCAGACCCAAGGTTTTGACGTGCTAGACACGTGCTCTACCACTGAGCTATATTCCCAGCCCCCCAATTTAAAATATTTAATTACATTTATTTATTTGGGGTAATACTTGTGCATATCAGAGGACCAATTATAGGAGTCAATTCTCTCACCCTTTGGGTCCTAGAAATCAACCTCAGGTAGTCAGGCTCAGTGGTCAGCACCTTTAGCCTCTCAGCCATCTTGCCCCCACCCCATGTCTGCTTTGAGCAGTGGTCTTACTGAGTTACCCAGGAAGGGCTTGCCAGCAGGAAGGACAGGGCAGGACCCTGGCTCAGATTCCCACCCCTACCCCAAAGTCATGGTCAGCCGTAGAGGCCTTGACTTCCTCTTACATTTACCCCTTTGGGGCTGAAGGAATGGGTGTCTTGAGTCTCTGTCCTTTTGGGTGGCAATTGTCTCAGCCTGTCTCTTCCACAGGTGGCTGCACTCCAGCGGCAGATCTTCGATTTCCTGGGCTACCAGTGGGCTCCCATCCTGGCCAACTTCCTACATATCATGGCTGTCATCCTGGGCATCTTTGGCACCGTGCAGTATCGGTCCCGGTATCTCATCCTGGTACGTAGGGTAGGAAGGAAACATCAGGAAGTCGTGGCTTCTGTCCCTACTGACTGTCGTTCACTGAGGACGTGGTCTGGCAGGTGTGGTGATGTGTATCTATAATCCTAGAACTTTGGAGACAGAGGCAGTATCATCAAGAGTTCAGGATAGCCTGGGCTACACAGTGAGACCCTACATCAAAAAAAAAAAGGAAAAAAAAAAAAGATAACATGGTCTGAAGGTAGCTGGTGTGGCTTTTTGAAGTCAATGGTTCCTGTGCTCCAGCCCCAGGGGTATGATGGGTATTCCCAGAGCCCTTCACTGCTAATGGTCTTCAAGACTCCTAGTCTCAGACATCTTCAGCCATGCTCCCCGCGGGTCTTGGTGGCTCTTCAGGTGGCCATATCAAGGAAACAGGCTTTTCACTAGATTAACCCACATCCACACTTCATTCCTGTGGTATCAAGGGCATGCAGTGCTATGCTACCAATGGCCTATTCTATTCATGCTCATTCTAGGTCGTCTCTCAGGTCCTAAAGGCACATTCCACCATGCTGGCTCTGCAGGCCAGTGCCGTCACCCACTAAGCCATCTCTTCAGCCCCTGCAGTTTGTGTTTTTAAGATTTCATTTGCTGCTGGGCAGTGGTAGTGCACACCTTTAATCCCAGCACTCAGGAGGCAGAGGCAGGAGGATCTCTGTGAGTTTGAGCCCAGCCTGGGCTACAGAGTGAGTTCCAGGAAAGGCACAAAGCTACACAGAGAAAACCTATCTTCAAAAACCAAAAAAAAAAAAAAATTTTCATTTGCTTATTTTAATTATGAAGGGGTGCACTTGAGTGTGGGTATCTGAGGAGGCCAAAAGGCAGCACTGGGTCCCCCGAACCTGAAGGTACAGGTGGTTGTGAGCCTGGCCTTGTGTGGATGCTGGGAACAAAAATCTCATCTGAACTGCTGAGCCATCTCTCCAGTTTGCTTTTCGTTTTCGTTTTGTGTTGCGTTGTTTTGTTTGTTTGTCTGTTTTTTTGAGACAAGGTTTCTCTGTGTAGCCCTGGTTGTCCTGGAACTCACTTTGTAGACCAGGCTGGCCTCAAACTCAGAGATTCAGCTGCCTCTGCCTCCGCTGAGTGCCACCACCAACCCCCAGCTCCCAATTTGTATTTTTAATAAACTCCTCCAAGTCATTGAAGTACATATAGAAGGGGTCTCTGCAAGGACCTGGGCTAAGGGCCAGCCTTTCCTCCTACCTGTGTGACCCAGAGAAGCTGAGCCTGCCTCTGGGCCTCAGGAGAGGGGAGAGGACATGCCTGCCCGGCAGGGCAGGGAAGGATAGATGTGGACTTGTAGCCTCCACCACAAGATCCCCTCCCCCTTGGAGTCTGTGTCCATTGACTAAGCCATCCCCGGCCCCACCCTGAACTCAGCTTTGCTTTCCACAGTACGCAGCCTGGCTGGTGCTCTGGGTTGGCTGGAATGCCTTCATCATCTGCTTCTACCTGGAGGTTGGACAGCTATCCCAGGTAAGCCTCCGGCCTGGTGGTGTGCAGAGCACACAGCCTGACCTTCACTGCCCCAACTGGGAGCTGGGACATGGTCTCTTCCACACACCTCTCTCCCTCTGCACACTAAGATAATCCATGCAGCCCGCTTGACCTCCATTTTTGTTTCCGGCCTCTTGTGCACCCCTCAAACAGTAATGGAACCGATGGGTCCAAAGAGTATTTGCTGTGAAGATGAGCTGAGGACTATAGACCAAGCTCAGTAAAAACCAAAGGTAGGGGTTGGCTTCGTGATAGAATGCGCAGGAAGGAGGTGAAAACGTCATACACCACTCTTTCTTGCTTAGGCACAAAGATGTGGTGGGTCCAGGGCTGATCAGTATTTGTCAGAAAGAGACTAAGTGGCATTTGTTTGGGGGAAAACTGAACAAACTATGTCCTGGGGAGAAGAACTGAGGAAGACAGAGGTGTGTGGCTGGAAGAAGAGCAAGCCCAGAGAGACACAACTTCTATTTTTAGATAAAGGAGGCCAAATAGGTGAAGGAGAACCTTGGCTTCACGGCTCAACCCTGCTCCATTTAAGTCCCGGCCGAACATCGCCCAGCAGTTTGACACTGGGCAAATGGCCTCTTCTCTCTAAATTTCAGTTTGCTCCTTCTTTAGATTCATTTATTATTTATTTTATGTGTATGGGTGTGTGGTCGTTACTTTTCAAATGCTGTGATAAAACACCATGACCAAGGCAACTTATAAAAGAGAGAGTTTAATTTGGGTTTCAGAGGGTAAGAGTCCAGGATGGCAGAGCAAAGGCTTGCAGCAGAAACAGCTGAGAGCTCACTTTTTTTTTTTTTCCCAAGACAGGGTCTCTCTGTGTAAGAGTCCTAGCTGTCCTGGAACTCTCTTTGTATACCAGGCTGGCCTCGAGCTCACAGAGATTCACCTGCCTCTGCCTCCCCAGTGCTGGGGTTAAAGGTGTGCGCCACCACCGCCACGCACTGAGAGCTCACATCTTGATCCACAACCCAACAACCTGAGGCAAAGAGAGATCAGTGGGCTGTTAGAGCCTCAAAGCCCCGCCCGCACCCAGTGACACACCTCCTCCAACAAGGCCATACCTTCTAATCCTTTGCAAACAGTCCCACCAACTGGGGACCAAGTATTCAAACATATGAGCCTATGGGAGCCATTCTCATTTAAACCAAGGTGCTTCGTCTGCATGTATGTCCGTGCATCGTGCATCACGTGTGTGCAGTGCTGGCAGAAACCAGAAGAGGGCAGATGAACCCTGGAACTGGAGTTACAGATGGGAGCCACTGTGTGGGTACTGGGAATTGAACTCAGGTCCTCTAGAAGGGCAGCCAGTGCTCTTAACTGCTGAGCCATCTCTCTAGCTCCTCCCCTGATTGTTTTGAGACAGGGTCTGTCCCAGGCAGGCCTCAGACACCCTGTAGCTAAGGATGTCTTTGAACTCCTGATCCTATGTTTTCCTCCCGAGTGCTGGGATTACAGTCATACACACCCACATGTGGTGCTGGGAAGGGAAACCAAGGCTTCCTGTGTGCTAAATACTCTGCCACCTGAGCCACATCCCCAGTCCCGTTCCCTCCTCTAAACCAGCCTGGAGAGACGGTTCAGATCCCCAGCACCCACCATAAAAGCCTGCCAGTGGGTATATCTGTAACCCCAACACTGGGAGAGAAAGGGGGTCCCAAGGGTTTTCAGGCCAGCCAGTCTAACCAAACTTGTGAACTCCAGGGTCAGTGAGAGACCTTGTCTCAAAAAACAAGGCAGCGTCAGAGAGCTAGCTCAGTGGGTGAAAATGTTTCCTTTGCAAGCCTGGTGACCCAGGTTCAGTCCCAGATCCTGCAGTGGAAGGAGAAATGAGAATCACTCCCAAAAGGTGTATTCGGACCTCTGGACATGTCCTGTGGCACCTGAGTACACACAGGTGTGCACGCAGGTATGCACACACACACCCCAACAATAATAATTAAATGTAAAAGAAAAAAGGTGGGAGGGCAATTGAGGAAGCCACCCAACTTTGAACTCAGGCCTCAATATGTACACGTGCATTTACACACACACACACGTAGAAGATGGGAATGGTGGTACAACCTTTAATCTCAGCACTCGGGAGGCAGAAGAAGGCAGTTTTCTAAGTTCGAGGACAGCCTGGTCCTCAGAGCAAGTTCTATCTGGACAGCCGGGGCTACAAAGAAAAACCCTGTGTTGAACCTCCCCCCCCCCAAAAAAAAAAGGAGAGACCATAGCAGCCCCATGTGGTTACACAGGAGATGAAGCTTTTGATTACAAGCCTCTGTGTTTGGTGCTTGGCAGCATGGTGACTCTCGGTCTGACTGAAGGAGTGAAGGTGTTGATGGGCACAAGGCTACACACCCTTTGTGAACAGCTGCCAGAGGCTAGCCCTTCTCCATGTAACAAAGGGGAGATCCAAGGAGAGGAGAGATTTGTCCAGAGTCACACAAAGGGGACCAATAGAAACCCATTGGGCTGTATGGGATTTTGACCCATATTGAGGATTTCACCAATGCCTGGGGAGTTAGGCCCCCGTCCCTGTTAGTCTCCCTTTTAATTCTGAAATTCAGAGGCTAAACACCCTTTCCAGCTCAGTGACAGCAGTGTGGCCTCTACGTGATCATCTACTGCCACCTGCTGGCAATGTATGGACTTGCAGGTGTAGTCTTCTTTCCCTTCACAAATCAAGCTAGAGAGGCTAGCAGGCTGTGAGAGTCCAGATGGTCGTGAGAGCCTGGGGAGTGTCCTCTTGTCCCTCCCCACCGCTCAGTATCCCAGGCCCCTCTGCCCCCCAGGACCGGGACTTCATCATGACCTTCAACACATCCCTGCATCGCTCGTGGTGGATGGAGAATGGGCCGGGCTGCCTGGTGACTCCTGTTCTGAACTCCCGCCTAGCCCTGGAGGACCACCATGTCATCTCAGTCACTGGCTGCCTGCTTGATTATCCTTACATCGAAGCCCTCAGCAGTGCCCTGCAGATCTTCCTAGCTGTAAGTCCTGCTCATCACCCACCCCCGTCTTCCGGAAGTGCAGATTCCAACCCACCCCGTCCTGTATCCCCAGTTAAGAGAGGACAAGTCAGGGGTGGTAACATATACCCGCAGTTCCAGCACTCAGGAGGGACAGAGGCAGGGGGATCAGGATCACAAGTTGGAGGTCAGCCTAGATTACATAGTGAGTTCTAGACCCTGCCCCCTACCCCCGCCAAAAGAAAAAAAGAGAAAAACGCATCTATATATTCCAGCCTCCCTTTGTTTCTGCCTGGATCTGTGTCTTGTGACACCACCCTCCTCCCCCATCCCCCCATCCCCTAAGAAGGGCGTGGACAGGTTTCATGAATGGAGTGAGACATCTGGCCAACTCCTACTGGGCTTAAATATTTAATACGCCATGAGACCTTGGATAAACGGTTCGATCTTTCTGAGCTCCCTTCCTATTTGCATAGAAAAGATGGTACCAACCTCACAGAGTCGTGAGAATAAGAAAGGGGCGCCAAATAGGGGTCACAGCCAGGCATGGTGACCTGTGACCCCAGCACTTGGAAGGTAAAGGCAGGAGGATCCAGGGCTCAAGGCCAGCCTGGGTTCCTTGAGACCAGCCCTGTCCTAGGCACTTTACAGGCAGGCTCACATAATCCTTTCACTGAACAGTCCAGTGAGGCGCGACCCGGGCCCGGCTGGGAAGACTGAGATCGCAAAGATGAACTACTTGTCTGGAGTCACACTCACACGGGCTTTTAAGCGTTGGCATTCAACTTAAGTGCGTGCTGTGGCCAGGGCGCTGAGTCGGGTGGGTAGAGGGGACAAGGACAACTTCTCTTTCTCTTCCTGACTGTCATCCCCTCTCTCAGCTGTTCGGCTTCGTGTTTGCCTGCTACGTGAGCAAAGTGTTCCTGGAAGAGGAGGACAGCTGTAAGTGCACCCCCCCCCCAGGGACGTGGGGGCAGCCGATCTTTTCAGCACCGTGGACAGCCCCCCCCTCCCTCCAGGGAGCCCGGAGTCAGTTTGGGGACCCGTTTCTAAGGAAAGAAGAGAGCAGGAATGGATAGGGTCTGCGTAACCACTCTAGGTTAGGACTCAGATGACCAGGTGCTCAGTCCATTGGTCCCAAAACCGCCTGTTCTTACTGCTGGATCTAACCCTTATCGAAGGTCTTAGACCCTGAGGGCCTTCCTTCAACCTGACCGCCTCTCTTCTGCTGCTGCCGCCAGGGTAGGGGGCCACACTTGTCCCTCCTCTCTCCCACGCACGGTCCCGCCCTAGGTCCATGTCCTGAGCATGGGCGTGGTCGTTCTCAGCACCACCCATTCTTCAGGCCCAGCTCCCCCGGGAATGGGGTCCTGTCCTGGGTTCTTCACCTTCAGAACCCAGTCTCTCATAATTCACCCTTTCCCTTCCGCAGTTGACTTCATCGGTGGCTTTGACTCCTATGGGTACCAGGCGCCGCAGAAGACGTCGCATTTACAGCTGCAGCCTCTGTACACGTGGGTCCCTGCGCAGGGGCGGGGGTGGGGGGATGGAGGGGTGTGGTGGTGGCTGGGTCTGGAGTCTTTAGTGTTGGTGGAGAGATCACAGAGGAGGCATGGGCACCCGAGTCTCTCTGCTTGCCTATTCGCAGGCCTGCAGATGCACCCCCTAACCCGCCTTTGTTTCCTGCAGGTCGGGGTAGCTTCTGCCCGGCACCCACCCTCGTACTTGGGCAATTGGAGTGAGAAGCAGCACTGTAAGGGAGCTCGGATCACTATGGGCAGGCGCGCCCCCTGGCGGCCCACGGGCTGACTGCAACTTGCGCAGCCCCTCCTGGATCTGCGGCCCCTGGAGCAAATGTGGACTCAGACCCAGACTTGGACTTGACCCTGGCTCTGGCCATGGCCCTTGGCAGCTGGACTTCAGGGTTGGGGCAGGACGGGACGGGGGGAGGGGGATTCGCTGGGTTTGTATTTTTTTTAATCGCAGCCTTGGCACGTGCCGGGGTCCTCCTCTGCAGCTTCACTCCTTACCTAGTATGTTGCCCTCAGTCCAAACAGCAAGACAGACGGACTCACCCCATCTCATCCCTCATTCACCTGCCCTGGGGAAAGATACTGTGAACTAGGAGCAGGAGTCCTGGGCTCCAGCTGCAGCAGCATCCCTGACATCCTGGGTGACATCTGGCAGAGCCTTTGCTCTCTCTGGGCCTCAGTTTCCCCACCTCAGATAATTAAAATAATGCAGACGACGCATCTGGCATTTTCATGTGACTCTCAATTCCCTGGGCTACAGTGCAGATATGGATGCTAAGGCCCAGAGATGTGAAGTGATCTGCTTGAAGCCACACAGCAAGGCTCTAGTGGAGGCAGGCTTTGAATCCTGTGTACTCCAGTTTCAGACTCTGCAACCCAGTATCTGGGCTCCGGACTTGGTTTACAAGCCCCCTTGTAGCTTGGACATTCCTGTACACTCATATACCATCGCCACCACTCACCAGCTCCACTCTTAAAGCAATATACCAGTTTCTTCTCTTTGAGAACCAGACAGACAGAGCCCAAAGCCTTGAGTTCAGCCTGACCCACAGGAAACCTTTGTAGACTCAGCCTGCCCGTCTTTGGGGAAGCTTTGAACCTCATCTTCCAGGAAAGCAGGACCTCAACTCACCCTATGCTCCACCAGGTCCCTAAGCCTGGATTTCCTATCCCATGATCCTATGCTGCCGCCCCCTTCCCGGGCAATCCCACTAACCCCTCCATTCCTCCACCTACTTCACCATTGTGGTCTCAGAGGGGAAGAGGATGGTGTCCAGAAGCAAGCCCAGGAGTGCTGAAGGGGTAGAGTGGGGGTGTGAGTGACCATGGTCCAGAGTCAGCACTCAACCCTTCCTGAGGACAAGCAGAGAAAGCAGCTCCTTTCCATCACCTCCCTCCACAGATACCCTGAGGACCCCGTGTCCTGAGTACTGCTTGGTGAGTTATGTACAGAAAGCAGACATCACTGCCCCAACCTGTGGAACTGGGGCCACCCTGGATTAGGAAGGTGGCTAAGGAACACAGGGACCTAGCAGAGAGCTTGGGCAGTGGAAGACAGTTGATGCCACACTGTGGTGACCACATCTCTCCCCATTCTCCACTCCAGGCTTTCCTGAACTAGGATAGCAAGCCCACTCCACTATCCCATCCAAAATGCTGCACAGAACAGCCAGGTCCAGGAGCTCCTCTGGCCATCAGAGGTCTCT
>CABHPR010138041.1:13690-24100 GCA_902168415.1 Peromyscus melanophrys
TGTGTGTGTGTGTGTGTGTGTGTGTGTGTGTGTGTGTGTGTGTGTGTGTTTTGAAACTGGGTTTCACTATATAACCCAGTCTGCCCTCAAATCCACAATCTTCCTGCTCCAGGCTCCTCAGTGCTGGATTACAGATGGTCACCACCATGCTTAGCCTTTAGTATATGCTCCTGAGACCCTGGCTTCGCCCTGCCTCAGGCTGGCTTTGTGACTTTGGGAAAGTCACTGTCTCTTCTTTCCTCAAAACCGCACAGAGGTTGCTGGGCGGTGGTGGCACACGCCTCTAATGCCAGCACTTGGGAGGCAGAGGCAGCGGTACTTGTGAATCTGAGGTCAGTCTGGTCTACAGAGCGAGTTCTAGAACAGCCAGGGCTACACAGAGAAACCTTTCCCCCCAAAAGTGAGAGAGAGTGAGGAAGAGAAAGGAGAAATGCAGAATGCTCTCTATTTTGTTTTCTCAGTAAGTGCCCATTCTGATGATATTTCTGGGTCTCTTTTGCATCTTGGCTCGTCTCTCTTGACAGCTGAGTTCCTGGCTTTGAATGAGCTGTGTCTTAGTTACTGTTCTCTTGCTGTGAAGAGACACCATGACCACAGCAACTCAGAAAAGAAAGCATTTCACTGGGGACTTGCTTACAGATTCAGAGGGTGAGTCCGTGGCCATTGTGGCAGGGAGCGTGGCGGCAGACAGGCAGGCACAGTGCTGGAGCAGTAGCTGAGAGCTCACATCTATCTGTTCCATAAATTGCAGGCCGAGAGAGAGACTGGGCCTAGTGTGGACTTTTGAAACCTCAAAGTTCACCACCAGGAACACACCTCCTCCAACAAGCCCACACCTCCTCCTAATCCTTACAAATCAGTTCACCAACAGGGAATCAAACATTCAAATAAATGAGCGTATGGGGACCACATGGGTTCCTGTCTCCTACCCTTGACACTCTGGATCATTCTGGTGACATAGCCCAAGAATTAGCATTTCCAGTTGACCCTGAGGTCTTGGAACCCCTCCCCAGGTATCCATGTGAAACTGCTGCTTGCTCATTTACAGTGACTCTTCCTGAGCCCAGGTCTTACACAAGGACACCCAGGTCCCCTCTACCACCTCTGTGGACCATGCCTGGCCATGGTATTCAGAAAGGAAGTGAGACATGGCCTTCCAGAAACGTGTGGTCCAGTGGGAGCATACCTCATGGGAAGGCTGGAAGGAGGGGTGCTGGGAGCCACTGGTCAATGCTGTAGACATTGGATCAGCTGAGCAAATGTTAGTCACTAAAGAGGAACTTGAGAGCCCAGGGCAGGAGTCAGAGTATAGGAGGTGAAAATGATGTCGGGGTGAGAGTGGGATGGCTGGAGGGAGCACCATTGGGGATGGATTAGCTTCCTATTAAGGTGACACTTTTGCCACACCATGAGTGAAACTGGAGTGTCTTTTTATTTTCTTGAGACAGGGTCTCTCTATGTAGCCCTGGCCAGCCTGGAACTCACTATGTAATCCAGGCTAGCCTCAAACTCACAGAGATCTGTCTGCTCTGGAGTGCTGGGATCAAAGATGTGCACCACCTCACCCAGCTTTCATGTCATTTTTTTTCTGCTATGAATGGAATCCAGTGTGTCTAAACTGTACGAGTTTATTATAGTAGCAGTTCAACATGGGCCTTGCTGGCCTAAAACTCAGCCAGCCTTTTTTTTTTTTTTTTTTTTTTTCTTTCTGGAAGCTATAGAAGGACTCCAGTTCATGGCTTCTTCCTTTATCTTCCAGGCAAGAGCAGCACCCTGTCCTGCAAAAGATCTTCTGGCTTTGCTGGGCAGGGTACAGGGGTGCACTCCTGCAGGCCCAACACTTGGAGGGCTGACCCAGAGGGAACAAAAGTTCAAGGCCAGGGCTCAGCAGTAAAAGCACTTGCTGCACAAGGTTGGCTACCTGAGTTCAATCCCTGGAACCCACATAAAGGTAGAAGGAAACACACCGGGCAGTGGTGTGGCACACGCCTTTAATCCCAGCACTCGGGAGGCAGAGGCAGGTGGATCTCTGTGAGGCCAGTTTGGCTACAGAGTGAGTTCCAGCAAAGGCGCAAAACTACACAGAGAAACCCTGTCTCGAACCCCGCCCCCCCAAAAAAAAGATAGAAGAAAACTCCCCAAAATTGTCCCCTGACTGCTGCACAGGTGTATGGCTCGCATGCCCACTTATTGGACACCATGCATACGATTTCTCATGTAATCTTTTTATTTTTCTGTATAGCCCTGACTGTCCTGGAACTCACTCTGTAGACCAGGCTGGCCTTGAACTCACAGAGACCCGCCTGCCTCTGCCTCCCGAGTGCTGGGATTAAAGGCGTGCGCCACCACACCTGGCTTGAACTGAGCTGTCCTTTAAGGAGATCTAGCGGTGTTTAACAAGTGTGAAGTGTGGAGCAGTGTTCTGTCGGTAGGAAGCTAACCTCTGCTGGAGACATTCTACACGATGACAGCTCCTTATGCATGGACACGAGCTACCAGCACAATGGTGACCGGCGTGACAAACAGGCAGGTCTACATCCCCACTGCAAGGATAGAGCTGGCCTGCTAAGGAAATGCAGTGGGGTGTCATTCCTGACTCTGCCGTTCCCAGGCTGTCACTCTGAAACCTCCGTACAGTTCACTATCCCAGGTAGAGATGGGGGAATGTGGCTAAATGAGAGGGCTTAGCTAGCACGCACCAGGTCCCGGATTTGATTGCAAGCACCGCCTAAACTGGGTGTGCCAGGCACTCCTAGCACTCGCCTGTTATCCCGGCACTCAGAAAGCAGAGGCAGAAAAATCAGAAGTTCAAGTCCAGCCTGGGTTATATGAGACCTAGTCTCCAAAGAGAAAAAGGGGGGGGGGGGGGGAGCTGGTATACTGGTTTAGTATCAACTGACACAAGCTCGAGTCATCAGAGAGGAAGGAGCCTCGGTTGAGGAAATGCCTCCATGAGATCCAGCTGTAAGGCATTTTCTCAATTAGTGATCAATGGGGAAGGGTGCAGCCCATGGTGGGTGGTGCCATCCCTGGGCTGGTAGTTCTGGGTTCTATAAGAAGGCAGGCTGAGCCGGGCGGTGGTGGCGCACGCCTTTAATCCCAGCACTCGGGAGGCAGAGCCAGGCGGATCTCTGTGAGTTCGAGGCCAGCCTGGGCTACCAAGTGAGTTCCAGGAAAGGCGCAAAGCTACACAGAGAAACCCTGTCTCGAAAAACCAAAAAAAAAAAAAAAAAAAAAAAAAAGAAGGCAGGCTGAGCAAGCCAGTAAACAGTGCTCCTCCATGGCTTCTGCATCAGCTCCTGCCTCCAGGATCCTGCCCTGCTTGAGTTCCTGTCCTGACTTCCTTCAGTAATGAACAATTTGGAAGTGTAAGCCAAATAAACCCTTTTATCCCCAACTTGGTTTTTGGTCATGGTGTTTCATTGCAGCTGGTGAGATAGCTCAGTGGATCTAGGTGTCTGCTACTAAACCTGACAATGTGAGTTCTATCCCCAGGACCCACATGGTGGAAGGAGAGAACTGACTCTTGCCATGTGGCACACAAAACATAAAATGTAACAACAACAAAAAAATGAAACTTTTTTTTTCTTCCAGATGGGGTTTCTCTGTGTAGCCTTGACTGTTCTGGAATTCCCTCTGTAGACCAGGTTGGCCTTGAACTCACAGAGATCACCTGCCTCAGTCTCCTGGGTGCTAGAATTAAAGGCCTGTGTCACCACTGCCCAGCTTGAAGCATTTTTTAAAAAATGAAGCAGGTCCTCATTCTCTCCTCCTCTAACCTATGTCTGCTGTGGATGATTGACTGCTAAATAAAACACTGTCTGGACAGGAAGTATAGGCGGGACAAAGAGAGAGTGGATTAATTTAAGATATAAGAACAGCTAGCTAGAAGCCTGAGCCATTAGGTCAAACAGTTTAAATAATATAAGCGACTGTGTGTTTATTTTATAAGTGGGCTGCGGGACTTTGGGGGCTTGGCAGGACCCGGAGAGAAACTCTTCAGCTACATATGTCCACTCACTCTTCCCTGTGATCTTCAAGATTTGAAAGTGCAAAACCTAGTCACATGATCTGGACATGGTGGTACATGCTGTAATTATACACTAATCCCAGCACCCTGGAGGTAAAGCCAGGAAGATCAGAGGTTTGAGGCCATCCTCGGCTATATAGCTAGTTTGAGGCCAGACTGGGCTACATGAGACCCTGCCTCAAGAAGAAGAAGAAGAAGACCTGGAGCATACATGTCCTTCGTGGTGAATGTGGTTCATAGATGGACCCTGGTGACATGGCATGCCTTAATAAATGTTTAGGGAAGAAACTGCTGGAGGAATTTCTGTAACCAGGCTCCTGGGTGTGTCCTGTGGGTGTTTATTGTGGTCTTGGTGTGTCCTCTAAGCAAGGGTGGAGAGGCTGTAAGGTCTTCCACACTAAACCTGGTCCTGGAAAAGCCAGCAGCAGCCGAGTTAAAGCAAGAGATGAACAGAACACAGGCAGGTCTGTATCTCCAACCAGAGACACCAGTTCAACACTCAATGCCATCCTACTGACCTGAAGGGCTCTGGTCTGCAGGCAGCAGAGTCCTCACACTTGAATTGGATGAAATCCTTCTGCCACAGCCTCCCAAGTACGAAAATTAAAAGATGTGGGCCACTCTACCCAGCTTTTTACTTGCTTGCTGTCTGTTGTTTTTGCTTTTTTAAGGGGCCTGCCACCCATCTCCCAAATAAATCACGCATGGAGACTTAGTCTTACTTATAAATGGCTGGTCTTAGCTTGACTTGTTTCTTGCCAGCTTTTCTTAACTTTAAATTATCCCATTTACCTTTTGTCTCTGGGCTTTTCCCATTCTCTTCTGTAAATCTTACTATTACTCCTTGGCTTGCTGTGTAGCTGGGTGGGTGGCCCCTGGGTTCTCCTCCTTCTCTGGCTACTTCTTTTCTTTTTCTCCCAGATTTCTCCTTCTATTCTCTCTGCCTGCCAGCTCTGCCTATTTCTCTCTCCTGCCCACTATTGGCTGTTCAGTTCTTTATTAGACCATCAGGTGTGTTAGACAGGCACAGTAACACAGCTTCACAGAGTTAAACAAATGCAACATAAACAAAAATATCACACCTTAAAATAATATTCCCAACAGCTTGCTTGCTTCCTTCCTTTCTTCCGTCTTTCCTTCCCTCCTTAGGGTTTGCTGTACTATTCAGGTGGTCTTGAACTTCTGGACTCAAACATTCCCCCCACTTCCTCCTGGACCATAGATGTGTCATCACAGCCCCGAATTCTTGAGCAACCCTCTCCTAATCACTGAGATAGTTATCCAGCCTTCAAAAATACTAAAAGTCAGGGGTTGAGGAGATAGCTCAGTGGCTAAGACCACTAACTGCTCTTCCAGAGGACCTGGGTTTGATTCCCAGCACCCACATGGCAGCTCACAACTGTCTGTAACTCCAGTTCCAGGAGATCCGGCACCCATGCCAAAACACCAATGCACATAAAATAAAAATAAATTTTAAAAAATACTCTAGACTTTTAAGTCTAGGCTGAAGAGATGGCTCAGCAGCTAAGAGCACTTGCCGCCCTTGAAGAGGACCTGAGTTAGGCTCCCAGCATCCACGTGGCTGCTCACAACCATCTGTAACTCTAGTCCCAGGGAATCCAATGTCCTCTTCTGACCTCCTTGGGTACCAGGCACACACATAGTGCAGGTATACATGCAGGCAAAACATTCATATATATAAAAGTAAATACATCTTTTAAAAAAAATACGGTTTAGCCGGGTGGTGGTGGCGCACGCCTTTGATCCCAGCACTTGGGAGGCAGAGCTAGGCGGATCTTTCTGAGTTCAAGGCCAGCCTGGTCTACAGAGCAAGATTCAGGACAAGTACCAAAACGACACAGAGAAACCCTGTCTCGAAAAACCAAAAAAAACATTAAAAAAAAATACTGTTTAAGTCCTTGGGGATCCCAGTCTAGTCTTCATAGGCTCCTGAATATCCACTAAGAGCTGTGTTTTAGGGGTTGTGGATGTAGCTCAGTTGGTAGAGTGCTTGCCTAGCATGCATGAAGCCCTGTGCCATGTAAATCTTTTTTTTTCTGCCTGCCTCTGCCTCCCAAGTGCTGGGATTAAAGGTGTGTGCCACCACCACCGCCTGGCCCTGTACCATATAAACTGTGTTCAGTCAAACACACTTGTATCCAGAACTTGGTAGAGAGAAGCAGGAGTTCAAGACCATCCTCAGTACATATAGAGATAGAAGCTAGCCTGAGATACATAAAACCCCATCTCAATGGGTAAAACAGTGTCATCCTTGTCAGAATAGTAGTGAGTATCTCCACCTGCCACTCAGGAGACCAGGGTTCAATGTCTGATGACATCCTCTGGGGCTAGAGAGATGATTCAGTGGTTAAGAGCACTTGCTGCTCTTGCAGAGGACCCTTGTATGATTCTCAGCACCCACATGTTGGCTCACTACCATCTGTAACTTCAGTTCCAGGGGATCTAATACCTTTTTCTGACATCCACCGGCACCAGATATTCAAGTGGTGCACAGACATGCATGAAGGCGTAACACTTGTTAAAGAGGAGGAGGAAGAGGAGGAGGAAGAGGAGGAGGAGGAGGAGGAGGAGGAGGAGGAGGAGGAGGAGGAAGAGAAAAGAAAAAGAAGGAAAGAAAAAAAGAAAGAAAAGAACAGCTCACCAGTCAAGGTGGCACACATCTTTAATCCCAGCACTTGGGAGGCAGAGGCAGGTGGATCTCTGAGTTTGAGGCCAGTCTGGTTTACAGAATGAGTCCCAGGACAACCAGAAATACACAGAGAAACCCTGTCTCAATAAAACACAACAAGAAGAACAAAACAAACCAACAAAGAAGATAAAAAGTAGGGGTTGGAGAGATGGCTCAGCAGTTAAGAGCACTGGCTGCTCTTCCAGAGGTCCTGAGTTCAATTCCCAGCAACCACATGGTGGCTCACAACCATCTATAATGAGATCTGGTGTCCTCTTCTGGCCTGCAGGCAGAACACTGTATACATGATAGATAGATAGATAGATAGATAGATAGATAGATAGATAGATAGATAGATAGATAGACAGATAGTAAAGAGCAGCTTAGTTGGGGATCTCAGACACCAGCTAAATCCTGGTTGGACTGTATATGGCTGACAATCTTAGTCCCCAAGGGCAGCACCAACAAGCCTTGCAATTGCCCTGGGCCAGGGTTTCTGATTCCTGGCTGGTGCAGCCATGGGTGCTGGCTGTATTTCATATTCATTTGATATCCAGCAGCATTTCCTACCTGCCCAGGTACTGTTGACCTGAGATCTTCACCCCATACAGTCAATACCACACATGCATCTTGTCTGTCTTTGTGTCCTATCCAGGGAGGTCAGGCCCGCGGTGTGACTGGGACATTGAGGGAGAAAGGACATAATAAAGCCCTGGGACCCAGCTGCCCAAGGAGCTGCTGGCAGGAGTTGGAAGTCAGGCAGCAGGGGTTAATTGACATTAAGTCACCAAGTACTTCAGGGTGCCACACTGATGTCCTTCTTCACAGGGACCCTGTGAAGCGGCTGCTGTGTGTATTTCCCCCTGTATAGAAGAAGAACCCCCTGCAGAGAAAGTAAAATGATGTGGGTGGTAAAGTTCTGGGGAGGTGTTTGTGTTTTCTTAAGTACGCAGTGTTGGGGCTGGAGAAAGGGCTCATGGGTTGAGAGCACTGGCTGCTCTTGCAGAGGACCAGAATTTGGGTCACAGCACCACATTGGACAGCCCACACTGTTACAGCCGCCTGTTGTAACTCCAGCTCCAGGGGATCCAGTGCCTCTGACCTCCGTGGGCACCTGCACTCACTTGCACAAACCCACACACAGACACAATTAAAAATTAAAAATTATAAAGTATAAAGTATATAGTTCCATATGGGACCTTGAAAAGCACCATTCCCAGCCATATGTGTGTGTGTGTGTGTGTGTTTGTGTGTGTGTGTGTTATGTTTTGTTTTTTTTAAGACAAGGTCTGTGGGGTTTTTTTTGTTGTTTGTTTGTTTGTTTGTTTTTTCTGAGACAGAGTTTCTCTGTGTAGCTTTGGAGCCTGTCCTGGAACTTGCTCTGTAGACCAGGCTGGCCTCAAACTCACAGAGATCCACCTGGCTCTGCCTCCCAAGTGCTGGGATTAAAGGCGTGCACCACCACCACCTGGCAAGTTGTATCTTAATATAAATGAAAAGGCAGGTATCTTAGCTTGGCATGGCAGTGTGTGGCTGCAACCCCATCACTCCTGGGGCCAAAGCAGGAGGATTTCCAGTTTAAGGCCAGTCTGGCCTACGTAGAAGGGCTCCTCAAGGAAGGTCAGGGGATGGGGAAGCTGGAGCGATGGCTCAGGGGTTAAGAGTACTTACTGCTCTTCCAGGGGCAGCTGGCAACCATCCGTAACAAGAGGTCCACCACCCTTCTCTGTACTCCAAGGAAGCCAGCACCCAAGTGGCATTTGCTCACATGGACACACACTCATACATAGTTGGTTTTTTGTTTTGTTTTCATTTGAGCGGGAGAGATGGTTAAGAGAATGTGGTGTAGTTACAGAGGACCCAAGTTTGGTTCCCAGCATCCACCTCAAATAGCTCACAACTCCCTGCAGCTCTAGAGCCAGGGGGTCCAACCACTCTGGTCTCCCGATCACCAGTACTCACATGCAGAGTCAGACACATAATAAAAACAGTAAAGTGGGCTGGAGAGATGGCTCAGCGGTTAAGAGTACTGACTGCTCTTCCAAAGGTCCTGAGTTCAATACCCAGCAACCACATGGTGGCTCACAACCATCCGTAATGAGATCTGGTGCCCTCTTCTGGCCTGCAGTCATATATGCAGGCAGAGCACTGTATACATAATAAATAAATAAATCTTTTTTTAAAAAAAGTAAAGCTATTTCTTTTTTTTTAAGATTTATTTATTTGCTTTATATGCGTTAGTGTTTTGCCTGCGTGTATGTCTGTATGAGGGTGCCAGAACCCATGAAACTGGAGTTACAAACAGCTGTGAGCTGCCATGTGGATGCTGGGAATTGAACCTGGGTCCTCTGGAAGAGCAGCCAGTGCTCTTAACTGCTGAGCCAACTCTCCAGCCCCCAGACTAAATCTTTTATTAAAGATTGTTTTTTATTTCTCTTAAGTAAAAGCAGAAAGGTTGGGTCATGGGATAATTGTGTGTGATTTTATCAGAAACTGCCAAACAGCTGTCTGAAGTGATTACACCATTCCCCAGGCTTACCAGCAGTGCCTGAGGTTTCCTTTTGCCAACACCCTTGGAAGCAGTTGATGTTGCCAATCTTCTTTCAGCAGTTCTCCTGGGTGTTGTTAGCTTTTTTTTTTTTTTAATTTATTTACTTTTATTTCATTTGCGTTGGTATTTTGCCTGCATGTATGTCTGTGTGAGAGTGCCAGATCTTGGAGCTAGAGACAGTTGTGAGCTGGGAATTGAACCCGAGTCCTCTGGAAGAGCTGTCAGTGCTCCTAACTGCTGAGCCATCTCTCCAGCCCTGTTGTTAGCTCTTAATGGTGTTGGCTTTCTCTCTGTCTCTTTCTATGTGTGTTCACTGTGTACCTGTTCACCTAGGCTATGGACATACAGACATGTGTACATATGAAGGCTAGGGGTCAACATCCAGGGTCTTCCCTACCCTCTAACTTATCTTATTACTATTACACTTACTTTATTTATTTGTGTGGGGGGATGGGACGTGTGCCAGAGCACACATATGGAGGTCAGAGGATAACTTATGGGATTCCATCCTCCCCTTCCACTTTGGGGTTCTCAGAAAAGAAATCAAGTCACAGGGCAGGATTACCCCTGAACCATCATGCTGCTCTACCCTATCTCTTGAGACAGGATCTCTTGTAGAACCTGGAGCTCATCCACTGGACTAGACTGACTAGGCAGTGAACTCCCAGGGTCCTCCTGTCTCTGCTTCCCCAGTCCTAAGGTAATGAACGGCTACTCTGCCAGGCTTTTACATGGATGAGGGGATTAGAACTCATGTTCCTGTGGCGGGCATTTTACCAACTGAGCCATGTCCCTGGCATTACTTTAAAAAAGATGGTTAACACAAGCATGCAGCTACAAGGGTTAAAAAAGCTACTCTGAAAATGGCCCCTGGTCGTTTCTTTTTCCCTCCAGAAATGTAAGTTTCCTGAGACCTCTTTCCCATTTAAACACAACTTTGTCTTTGGCTGTCTGTCCTTCACTAGAGCCCCAAGAGGAAAGGGACTGCCTGTGGTCTTCACAGCTGCTCTTCTCCAAGGCTAGGGTCTTAGTTAGGGTTTCTATTGCTGTGAAGAGACACTATGACCACAGCAATTCTTATAAAGGAAAGCATTTAATTGGGGCTCGCTTACAGTTCAGAAGTTTAGTCCATTTTTATCA
>CABHPR010138042.1:473-17935 GCA_902168415.1 Peromyscus melanophrys
AGACAGGGTTTCTCTGTGTAGCTTTGTGCTTTTTCCTGGAACTCACTTGGTAGCCCAGGCTGGCCTCGAACTCACAGAGATCCGCCTGGCTCTGCCTCCCGAGTGCTGGGATTAAAGGCGTGCGCCACCAACGCCCGGCCTCAAATTTGTTTTTAAAAGTTTTTATTGCGTTTATTTATGTGTGTATGTAGGTTGAGGTGGCATGCGTGTGCCAGAGTGCACAGGTGGAGAGGTCGGAGGACAATTTGAAGGAGTTGGTTCTCTTCCAGCATGTGGATCCATGAGATGGACCTCAGTTCACCAGGCTTGGCAACAAGCAAGTGCCTCATTTGCCGAGCCATCTTGCTAGCCCTGGTCCCTCAAACATTTTCCTGCTGTACCCACTCTTTTAAAATCGCCCCAAGTTTACTCTTCCCAAGTGTCTTTACTTTCTTTCTGCTGCAGTGGTAATTCCCAGAGTTCTTTTAAACAGGTAGCAACACGGTGACTCTAAAGTTACGTAGAAGTGGCAGGAATCTTGGAGAGCTCATCCTCAGAAGGAAGAGCAAGCTGGGCACGGTGCCCGAAGCTTAGAATTCTGTCTCTCTGGACGCAGAGGCAGCAGAATCACGAGTTGGAGGCCAGCCTGGGCTACATAGCAAGGTCCTGTCTCAAAGATATAAAAGTATCAAAGCTGGAGCCTTTATGTGACCTGGCTTCGGGACTTGGTGTTCATAGCCAAGCTTGCCCCTTCCTGTGCTGCTTATTAGGATAGAGAAATAGGTCAGCAGGGTGGGATGGAGTCCAGAAACAGGCCCATGTTACATAGAGTTAGTTAACTTTTGAATAAGGCACTGAACTATTTCATTGGTGAGAAGAACATTGTTTCAACATTTTATTGGAACTATTGGATCTCCATATAGAAAAAAGTTCACTTATCATCAGAATACATAAAAATTTAACTGGGCGGCAGTTAAGATCACTGGCTGCTCTTACAAACAACCCATTTTTGTTTCCCAGCACCCACATGTTGGCTCACAATCATCCATAGTTTCAGTTACAGGGGATCTGATTACCCCCTCTTCTGGCCTCCAAGGTCATTGCACACATGTGGTACATGTACACACACGCAGGCAAGCACTCATACATATAAATTAAATCTTGAGAAAATTAACTTGGAATGGATCATAGACTTAAGCATAAAATATATCACAAAACTGTCTTAGAATTGTAAGAAAAGATGGCATGATATAGGCAATGTTTTTTTGGGGGGGGTTGTTTTTGTTTTTGTTTTTTTACAGAGGGTTTCCTCTGTGTAACAGCTCTGGCTATCCTGGAACTTGCTTTGTAGACCAGGTTGGCCTCAGACTCACAGAGATCGCCCCGCCTCTGCCTTCCGAGTGCTGGGATTAAAGGCGTGCACCACCACAGGCACACAGTGGTTTTTCAGGATGTAAAATTCAATAACCACAGAAGAGAAGAAATTGATAAGATAGAGTTTATCAAAGCTGCTCATCAAAATGTAGTTTTAAGGAAATAGTCAAGTCACAGACTTGGAGAGGATAGTTGCAGTGTGTCTGCACATACATTTGGTAGAAGACTTAACTTCCAGCGTATATAAAGAACTGATAGCCAACTTAAGCAGGCAGAAGACTTGAAGAGATAATTCAACAAAAGAATATATGAATGGCTAACGTTGCACTTGAAAAGATGCTCAGCGTGGTTTTCTGGAAATTTCATAGTGAATGATAGTGAGATCTGTAGTGTGCCTACCAAGCAAGCATCAGCAAGCATGTTGGACAGCTGGAACCCTTTGCTTTGCTGGGTGCAATATAAAATGTTGCAATTGTGCTTTAAAACATTGAACATTGTTTTCTAACCCAGCAATCTCACTCCTGGGGAATTTACTGAATAAGTATGAAAACATGTCTCCAAAAACTTGTTTCACAATGCTCAGAGGAGCTTATGGTAGGCAGAATGCTGCTGCCCCCAAAAATGCACATGCCACATTGCCTGGAACCTGTGATTATATTTTATGTATATAGCAAAAGGCATTTTGAAAGCAGAACCAGGTTTACAGACTTTGAATAGATTTTTTAACATAAAAATGATCCTTACTTAGTTTTATATAGGTATGTAATAATGTATTTGATCATATTTACTCCTCATCACCCTCTACCAGTTTCCTTGATTAGTGTTAGCAGGCTCCATATTGGCTTTCTCTGTCTCCATTCCCCCTCTTCCCATCTCACTATGTAGACCTGCCTAGCTAGCCTGGAACTCCACCTGCCTCTGCCTCCTGAGTGCTGGGATTAAAGGTGTGCGCCACAATGCCTGGCTTAAATTTGTTTAAAAACAACTACAAATTTGGCATACTGTTACTTGGCATTATATAACTGACAGCATCACGTGACAGAGTCAGTTCAGAATCCTGCAGTGGCCCCCTCTTCCATACTCTCAGTAGAATGCGTTGACAACACCAGTAAGAGGAAACCTGAGAAGCACTCAAAACTAATTCCCCCAGCCTGGCAGTGATGGCACACACCTTTAATCCCAGCGCTCAGGACGCAGAGGCAGGCAAATCTCTCTGAGTTCGAGGCCAGACTGGTCTACACAGCAAGTTCTAGGACAGCCAAGGCTACACAGAGAAACCCTGTCTGAAAAAACCAAAAAATAAAAGTAAAAAGTGAATTTCCCCAATAGACATTTGTAGAGCACTCTGCCTGTTCTTTCCAAGTACATGTGGGACAGTCGTCAAAATAGAACCCGTTCCGTGCTTTAGCATAGACCCAGGCAAGATTGGAAAGGGTTGGACTTATTGAAGCCTGCTCTTTTTTTTTTTTTTTTTTTTTTTTTTTTTTTTTTTTTTTTCCGAAACAGGGTTTCTCTGTGTAGCTTTGCGCCTTTCCTGGAACTCGCTTTGGAGACCAGGCTGGCCTCGAACTCACAGAGATCCGCCTGCCTCTGCCTCCCGAGTGCTGGGATTAAAGGCGTGCGCCACCACCGCTCGGCTGAAGCCTGCTCTTAACCACAGTAGAATTAAGCTAGAAATAATACAGACATCCGGAGAAATCCAAACTGTTTGAGAATTACTCCCACTCTTTATGGGTTCGCTGAGCTTTGATGGGATAGTCTTGAGGACTGTATTCCAGGAAATAGGCTGGAAAATGTCTTCCCGTGATACAAAGGAAACAGTGTGAAACTTGGTTTTACCAGCAGCATAAATAAGTGGACATTAGAACTGTGTGTGTGTGTGTATGTGTATGTATACATGTGCATTCAGGGGTGTGACTGTCAATGTCAAGTGACTTTAATCATCCTCCACCTTTTTATAAGAAAATTTGTATCACTATTTTATTTAGTATTTGTGTGTGTGCATGGGAAGCAGGGGATGTGTGCCACAGGACCCATGTGAAGGTCAGAGGGTAACATGCAGTTCATTCTCTTTCCACTGTATGCATCCCGGGGATCCACTCAGGCTTGGTGGCAGGCACTTTCCCTTCACTGAAGGATCTCCTTGGTGACATCCTAGTTTTTGAGACAGGGTTTCTCTCTAAACCTGGAGTTGACCAATTTGCCAAGACTTGCTGGCAACCAGCAAGCCCCAGGAAACCTGTTGCTTCCACAGCACTGAGATCATAGGCACATGCTGCTGCCCAGGCTTGTAACACGCCTCCAAACTCAGGTCCTCATACCTTTCTTTCTTTTTTTTTTTTTTAAAGATTTATTTATTTATTATGCATACAATGTTCTGCCTGCGTGTATGTCTGCAGGCCAGAAGAGGGCGCCAGATCTCATTACAGATGGTTGTGAGCCACCATGTGGTTGCTGGGAATTGAACTCAGGACCTCTGGAAGAGCAGTCAGTGTTCTTAACCTCTGAGCCATCTCTCCAATCCCCCCTTTTTTTTTTTTTTTTTTTTTTTTTTAGTTTTTTGAAACAGGGTTTCTCTGTGTAGCTTTGGAGCCTTTCCTGGAACTCACTCTGTAGCCCAGGCTGGCCTCAAACTCACAGAGATCTGCCTGCCTCTGCCTCCCGAGTGCTGGGATTAAAGGTGTGCGCCACCACCGCCCGGCCTCATACCTTTCTTACAAGCATTTTATTGGCTGAACCATCTCTAGAGCCTTGGAAATTAAAACTCTTTAAGTCCAGCTTTTGAGCCTGACAATTGGAAGTATCTGTGATAGTTTGTGGAGACATTTCACACTGCATATAGATCAGAGGACACAGGACTCTTCACAGGAAGCAGCCCACAGAGATGAGCTCTTAATCAAAGATGATAAACCCTGAGTCAAACATACCACCACAAGGGCCAGGCAACCCTAACTACTAGAAATAGAGTTCCAACACAGAGACTTTTATTTACAGAAAGTGCTCAGGAGGCAGAGGCAGGTGGATCTCTGTGAGTTGGAGGCCAGCCTGGTCTACATAGTGAGTTCTAGGACATCCAGGGCTATGTAGAGAGACCCTGTCTAAAAAAAAAGTTTATAAAATGTAAAGGAATATTTAGAAATGGTACATTAGCTCCTTGCAACATCACATACCATCCTGAGACCTAATGGCCCAAACTGCCATTTATGACTCAGCCGTCAGCAGCTCCATAGGTTGGGTCGGGGTTGGTTAGACTCGAGTGGCCTCACTTGCCTGGTGGTTAATGCTGGCTGCTGGCTAGCATTTGCCAGCTGCCTTAGTGGGAATTTGCTGCTTCTCTCCACGGCTGTTGGACCTTCATTTATCAAGAGCTAACATGCATTATATATGCTTGTGATCTTTAAAGGATGTTTAAAAACAATAAATGTCCATGTTGGGATTCTGCTTAATAGCTTGATTTTTCCTGATTTCCCATTAATTACTACTCAGAATTGAACACAACTCAAAGAATAATGAAAATACCAGCAAAATGTATCCTAGTAAAGTCTGGTTTAATTTCTGGGGTGGAGCCCTTAGTTGAGATGTTTTTTCTCAGTTTTGAGTAATCTAACTGCGGGCAACCCATTGTGATAGTGACATATCCTTAGGGTCAGAAGAAAGAGGTTTAAGTATATACCAAATTACCCTTGTTACATTACTTTCCTGCACAGGATGTCCCTTGTGATAGTGACATGTCCTTAGAGTCAGAAAAAAGGTTTTGTTTTTGTTTTTGTTTTTCCTAGACAGGGTTTCTCTGTGTGGTTTTGGTGCCTGTCCTGGATCTCGCTTTATAGACCAGGCTGGCCTTGAACTCACAGAGATCCGCCTGGCTCTGCCTCCCGAGTGCTGGGATTAAAGGCGTGCGCCGTCACCGCCCGGCAGAAAAAAGGGTTTTAAGTGTATACCCAGTCACCCTCGTCACATTGCTGTCCTACACAGGATGCCCCTTGGTGCCTATTGTATCATCTGCTGCAGAAGAATAGGAAGCTCTGCTCCCCGTTTAAGACGTCACACGTCCTGGAGAAATATCCGTGAGTACGCTTCAAGGAACACCATTTTCTAGTAGACATATTGATGGGATTGTGGCCACTCTCCTGGAGTGCGTTACAACACTAACAGCCCATTCTGAATCTCACTTGCTTATGTCCTCTGTACTGATGGTTCACACTAAATTTGTGAGCCCAGAGCCACACAAGATCCTTCTTCTCAGAAACTCTTAACCCCCCTTGTTTGTCCTGTCAATTCCTGCTCACTTTTCCAAACTTACGTGCCACTGCGTTCTCATTCAGCACATGCGTACTAAGCCCTTGCAGAGCCAGGTACCTTGACTAGGTTCTGGGGATACAGTGCTGAGCAAGGAGAACCTTCTCCTTGCCCTATGGAGGCATGGGATCTTCTCTAATCTGCCCCACATTGATGCCTGGCACCTTAGCCAAGGTGGAGCCACCTTTTGCTATTTAGTAGAATCAGTATGGAACTCGTTTAATTGTCTGGCTTCTCCCATGTACTGAGCTCAGAGAGCAGTGTCTTGTTCATTATTCTGTCCCCTTGCTTATTGTCATCTATGCCATGCAGGAAGTGTTACTGCAGTGTTTGTTGACTAGAAGGATGAAATAACATACCTCCCCTGAGCACTGACTGTTTTATTTGTATAACAAGTGCAGGATGTTTGAGTACACTGTGAAGATGTGTCTTTGCCAAGGCCCCTTCTGATTGGTTTAATAACGAGCTGAATGGCCAATAGCTAGGCAGGAGAGGATAGGCCAGATTTCTGGGGAGAGAGAGGAAGAGGAAAAGGAATCTACGTGTGCAGGAGATGCTGGGGAGACACTGAAGAGGTTGGGCATATGGTACAGAGTAGAGGTAACCAAGCCTTGTGGCAGAACATAGATTTAAAAAGCAGGTTAATTTAAGTTATAAGAGCTAGTGGGATAAGCCTAAGCTAATGGCCAAGCTTTCATAATTAAGTCTCCATGTCGTTATTTGGGGCCTGGTGATCCAAAGATAGTCTGACAACAAAGCCAACTACAAACAAGGCTGACCTTGCTCATCCTTCATTTATTGACAACATTTATTGACCATCTACTCTGCACCAGGTGCTGTTTTCAGCTCTGAGGTTGCAGTGTTGAGTAAGATGAAGTCCCTGTCCTTAAGCTGTTTCCTTTGAAGCTTTAAGATAGACCGTTGGAGTTGGGTATGGTGGAGCATGCCTTTAATCCAAGCATTCAGGAGAGAAAGGCCAGCCCCAAACAGAGAGAGCAGGCTAGCTGGGGTTACATAGTCAGACCCCGTCTCTCCAAACAGAACTAAACAAAGATATGTTGGGCTGGCAAGGTGACTCAGCAGATAAGAACGGTTCCTGTGCAAGCGTGAAGACCTGAATTCAAATTCCCAGAACCCATCTAAGTAAAAAGCTGAGTGTAATACATGCACCTGTACCTCCAACACTGAGGAGTGTGGGGCAGAGATAAGATCCCTGGGGATTTCTGGCTGCCAGCCTAGCTCCAAGGTCTGTGAGAGGCCCTGTCTCAGTGGAATAAAGCAAAGAACATAGAGAAGGGTAGATGTCCTCCAGTGGCCTCCATCACCATGCATGGGCATGTGCACCTGTACATGAGAGAAGGCATGCATTCACACATGCACGCGTGCGTGTACACACACACACACACACACACACACACACACACACACACACACACACGTTTACAGTAGATGTTTACGGAATTCTGATTCTGAATTTTACATATAAAAATAAGCAGGAGCCGCAAAGCACGCCTTCTACTCTCCTTCTCTCGGCATTCCCAGTATAGCAAACTTGAGAACATTGCCTTTACCTCTAGTGGGGGAGAACAAGGAGGGACGGCAGGAAGATTGCTGAGAAACACTCCAGGAGGCTGGGATGTAGCTGGGGAAGAGCATGTGCTTACACGCACAGACCCTGTGTTTGATGCCCAGCGTGGAGAGGCACACTGAAAGGCCAGTAAGAAGCCACACGTGATAGCATTAGAGAAGAAAACACTGGATGCTCCCCGAATCTCCATGTTGAAGGCCAGAAGAGGACACCAGAGGGCCATTGTGGAATTGGAACTGTCCCAGAGAGTTGCAGGCAGGAAGCTCTGTGTCTTACCTCTGCAGACCTCCGCATCCCTGTTCTTGACCGACTGTGAAGCCCCATGAGTTCCTGGGGGAAATGTCTCCCTTCTAGATCTCCAAGTGTGTCTGACTTGAGTGTAGTGCTTGGTCAGCCTTCCCGCTCAGCAGTCTTGGATTTGAATATTTTGGAATGGGTTTGTACTGAATAGGCAACTTTCTGCTAATAAGATTTAAAAATAGATATTTAAAATGTTTCCAAGGTCCAAACAAAAGTTTATATTCTTGTTGCGTATATTTTAAATGGGGCCTTGTGATCTCTGGTGCTTCAGCTACCACGTACACTGTGATTATTTGGAGGAAAAGTCATTTTAGTGTTTCTGCTCGACAGAGAGGCCCTCTAGAGTGGCTGGGAAGCTTGGTGACCCTCCTAGTGGTCACACTCAGTGCAAGTCTGTGACCCTACACTGTACTCAGTCTATCCCTCGTGACTTAGTTTGGGGGAACAGAACAGGAGCTTGAAGGATGAGTGTGGAAACCATAAGCATAAATCATACATTTTCCTCAGTGCTGCCATGTATTAGAGTGGCTGATAATAAATATAATGTCTAATGCAATGTGTTACCTATATAACAAGATTACAATTTTTGACCCAGTTATACACAAAAGGTTTACACTGTTGCCTATTTCTTGTCATACTTTAAAAATGAATCACGTTGACTTTTCCTCTTTCTTTTTGAAGGGAATATAATAAGAGTCACTGGATCCCTCCTTTTGGGGTAAGTATCAGGGAACGGTTAATGGCTTCATACCACTACTGTTCATACCACTTAGCAGAAGTGACTTGTAGATAGCATGGAGTAGCCGTGGATATGGAATGTCAGAAGGTTGAACATGCCTTCGTAGAGGAACATATGTGTACATATTTATAAGACGTGTAGGGGCATTGCATATAGTAGATTCAAACTAAGAATGCCCTAAGTGTCCATTTGCAGGGGAGTGGGTAAATAAATTGTGGTAAGTGTGTTTACGTCATGAGGGAACCGTATGTACAGACGACAGTGTGGGTGAGTCACACAAACACAGTCTGAACAGAAGAACACATCTAGCCTGAGTCCGTTCACATGAAGCTCAAAATCAGGCCAAACAGAACACTGTTGTTTAAGGATGTGCACACGGGTGGCAGACACATGACGCAAAGCAATGACGTGATGGTTATTGCCACCGATTGGCCATGAAAGAACGAGAGAGAACGCACTGTGGGCTGGGGCACCGCTAATCTTCTCTTTCTTCCTTGGATATAATCATGCAGCCATTTGCTGTTATTTTAAACTGAGATGATTGTGTACACATATGTCCCTGTGTGTGCATATACATGTAAAATGACACTTGTGTGCTACTGTATGCTGTTTTTCCTAGTAAAATAGAAAACAGTTCACTGTGAAAAGCTCTTGAGTCATATTTAGATCCCAATTTATGATGAGTTTTTTGTTTCTTTTTAGGGGCTCTTTATTTCTTACATATGAAGTTCTGGCCCTGAAAAAGTCTTTAACGTTAGACACTCAGGTGGTGGAAAGAGAAAAAATGAAGTCTTACATCTATGTGCACACAGTTCCCATGGACAAGGCAGAAAATCGTGGTAAGATACCTCATCCTTCTAAAAGGGAAGCTAGCTATTGAATGTAGAGATGGGTCTGTTTAGAGAACCGTGCTGACAGGGGAAGCTCAGCCTCTGCAAGAGTCAGCAGAGCCAGGCTCCTAAGTGTCTTAGTCACTATTCTGTTGTGGTGAGAAGAAGCTGTGACCAAGACAGCGCTTATACAAGGAAGCATTTGCCTGGGGACTTACAATTTCAGATCATCTTGGCAGGGAGCATGGTGCTGGAGCAGTAGCCGAGAGCTACATCCTGATCCGGAGACAGGTGGAGAGCCTGGGCCTGGCATGGGCTTTTGAAATCTCAAAGCCCACCCCCAGTGACACATTGCCTCCAACAAGGCCACACCTCTTAATCCTTTCCAACAGTTCTGTACCCTGGTCAATAAGCATTCAAATACATGAGCCTATGGGGACCACTGTTATTCAAGCCACCACCCCAAGCATTAACTGATGACCAGATTTGGTCTTCCGCTCCTTTAGAACAAAGTAAGAACTGGCCAAAGCCCTTGTGTCTGACCCCGAGTTCCTTCTTCAGTGAGGGTCATCAGTTCAGTTTGGCAAGTACAAATGTTTGTTTTGTCAATTAGCTCAGAGTCCCTCATGCTGCAGGGGGTGACTCATGCAGCTGAACTCATGAAACACATTGAGAGATACGAATTCATCTTATTTATTGCTGCCATCTGTCACAAAGGCTGAGTGGTCTGTCCATGGTGGTTAGGACATCCCCTTCTCAATGTAGAAGTTGCTTGCAGGCCTCTTGGTTACTTGATAGATGTGGTAGTTTAGCTCAGAAGAGAGTCTTTCCCTAGCTCTGGGCAGCCTGGTGAGCCCCCCCACCCTACCCTGCCTTGCCTTCTGTCCTAAGATGTCAGCCCTCATGTGCCTGCATGGGATGGGCTCCTCTGCTCCTTCTGAACTCTGTATTATCACCTCCCCATCTTTATTGCATTACCTCTCTGGACTTCAGCATCCATTAGGGCTACTTACAGTTTCAATGTGGAGACTGTTACCACCTCTTACAATTTACCTGTCTGGTGAGACTCAACCTCACTCTTAAGGCATTTCCAAGTTCAGTTCTAGGTCAGCTATGTACAAGGAACATTCTTGTGACTATTAGTCAGCTTCCGTTACTCAGGAGGAATAACTATAGTTAGTGTTCTCATTTTCTCCTTGACCTTTTCCTGGAGGCCAGGCCATTCTGTGTTCCCATAATAAATACTTGCGTTTTCAGTGACAGTAAGAGGTCAAAGGTGGGTTTTGTTTTGTTTTTTATGTTCTTTGTGATTAACTGTGGAGCCTGGTGTATGTATTTCTTTTTGAGGTGTTGGAGCGCGATATTAAAAGTGCACACTTGGTCTTACTTGCTGCCATCATTTTAGGGCTTGTTTGGCAGGCAAGAAAAGAACTTCACAAAGCAGTAAGGAAAGTGTTGACAGCATCAGCCAGGGTACTGCGGAGCCCATTTGCTGGTACGTGTGGACACGTGAGTCCTCATCTCTGGTCTGGAAGTCATGTGGACAGCCACCCCAAGACTGAAAAACATTCTTAGGCTCATATTTTATTAACTGTAGGAGTCTGGCTGAGGAGCATCCTCTTGGCTGGATTTGATTTTACAGCTAAGGGCTTTGAACGGTTTTCCATTTTTGTGTCTGTTTAAGGTGGTTGTAAGCAACTGCTGAGAATGAATATTCTTTACGAAATAGTCAGAATTTAAAAGTTGTCAGAAAATCACTCCATGCTTTCTCATACGAAACCAGTGCATCAAAAATGTGAATTTTAGTTTTATAATCAATCAAATCTCCAATTTGGAGTTAGCTCGAAAATGCTGTCCTGGCTGGGCATGGTAGTGCACGCCTTTAATCCCAGCACTCGGGAGGCAGAGGCAGGTGAACCTCTGTGAGTTCCAGGACAGTCAGGGCCACACAGAGAATCCCTGTCTCAAAAAAACAAAAACATAAAACTAAAACTAAAATGCTTTACGTCCCAATCTCTTTACAAAGTTGATATCATGAAGAATAGACAGGAGGATTTCCTAGAATTAAGAAAGACTAACGAGATCTTATCAAATCCCCTATAAAACTGTTTTACAGGAACATTTGTATGTGGAGTTTGCCAGGATTTTAGACTTTCGTGAGTGCTCCTGGATGTGATAATAACATCATGATTATATGAAAGAAATTTTTTTTTTTTTTTTTTTTTTTGAGACAGGGTCTCTCAACCTAGCCCTGGCTGTTCTGGAACTCACTCTATAGACCAGGCTGGTCTCAGACTCAGAGATCTGCCTGCCCCTGCCTCCCAAATGCTGGAATTACAGGCATGTGCCACCACATGCAGCAATAAATTTGTTCTTAGGAGACGCAGGTTGGACCTGAGAGGGTAGGAAGTCTTGTGTCTGCAGAGGTATTTTACACACGTGCAGAAGATTCCGTATGGCGGAATGACAGTTGCCCGTGCAAACGTGAGAGGCACGTGGGTGTTCGTGTAAATGTATGCTTTCAGTTCTTTCTACATTGAGTCTACTTCAGACTAATGTTTTTAGTGGAAGAGAGAAAAAAATGACCACATAATAAAAGATAGCATACAATATTAAAAGTACACATGTAACACTTGTAGTAAATATAAAAAACAATACAACAGCTAAGATCAAACATTTGGTCATCATCTGTATCTGCGTTTAACGCTCCATTGCAGTTTCTAACTAGTTACAGGTTACCGTCTATATAACAGTGCATATAAAAACATTTTGGAGCTGGGGAGATAGCTCAGTCAGTACAGTGTTGCCCTTCACGTGTGAGGATCCTAACCCAGAACCTCCATAAAGAGCCGGTGATTGAAGCCCACCCCTGTGGTCTCAGCACTTGGGAGGCAGAGACAGGAGGCTGTATGGGGCTGGCTGGCCAGACAGCCCAGCGGGATTGGCCAGCTGCTTCAATGAGAGTTTGATTCAGAAATGTGAGGTGCGTGTAGTGTGCACACAGAAATGTGCAACATGCATACTCCATAGATGTCCAAGTGTTGTTGTAAGTGTTCATGTTGCCGTGTCTTGTGTGTGTCTGTCATGTTCTTTTGGCAAAGACTCTTTCAGCACAGTTGACATAGAAGATCATGACTGTGCCGTGTGGCTGCTCCTGAGGAAGAGCCGGGAGGACGATAAGGCTGCCCGACTGAAGGCCGTGCAGGAGATGTCAGAGGCCCGGCACTGGCACAGTAAGGGGCCCGTGGGGTAGCCACCTCTGCTCTGCTGTAAAGAGAAGGGGGTGAGGTGACGGGAGGGAAGAGTCAGGCAGTCTGAATACGGAAACACACTCTCTCTCAAACATTGAGAAAACTCCATGCTAAACTGGAAAACCAAGTGTGTTTGGTAAGGGCAACTCCCAAATTGGGGTATGTCTACTAGAATAAGATATACTACTTCACCGAGAGAACCTCCTGATTCTGAGTTACCAGTTTTCACATTTGAACTTCAGATTTTTAAAAAAGTTACTCAGAGCATGATCTTCCCGGGTGTGTGGTTGGTGGTAACTGTGAGCCATGTTGGGTGTTGATCTTCCTGGGTATGTGGTTGAAGTAATTGTGAGCCACGTTGGATGTTGAGCTCCCAGGTGCTGTAGGTGCAACTGAGTTGTGAAAAATACTTGGGAAATTTGGAGTTACAAAGTTTTAGAACAGTTTAAGAATTGGGGTGCTTTCAAGTAGTTTTTTTATTTACTCTTGTGATAACTCTGAGTTAATCTTGATGTTAACAAAAACTGTATTTTCACAACAGACTACCAGTACAGGATAATTGCTCAAGCCTGTGACCCAAGGACCCTTATTGGTTTGGCACGAAGCAAAGAAAGTGATCGTCGCTTTTTTCTCCCACCTCCTCCTCTGCCGTCTTTAAAAGAAGTAAGCAAGCATGGGATCTAGGGAGTGGAAAGAGTTAATGTGTGGGTGCAAAGAAATAAGAATGGGGAACTGGATGGAAAGCAGAAATCTTCATTTCCACAGGTCTGTGACCCTCACAAGGGGCTCTTCCGCTGCCATTTTCTGCCTTTGTGAATTGAGAGAGTCTGTTCTGTTAGGTAACTCCATAACATGTGAGCACCCAAGAGAGGGTGCCTTGTAGTAACTTGTTTTTTTTTTTGGTTTTTCGAGACAGGGTTTCTCTGTGTAGCTTTGCGCCTTTCCTGGAACTCACTTGGTAGCCCAGGCTGGCCTCGAACTCACAGAGATCCGCCTGGCTCTGCCTCCCGAGTGCTGGGATTAAAGGCGTGCGCCACCACCGCCCGGCAGTAACTTTTTTTGTTGCTGTTTTGTTTTTGATTTTTCAAGACAGGGTTTCTCTGTGTTGAACTGGCTGTTCTGGAACTCACTTTGTAGACCAGGACACATGCCTCTGCCTCCTGAGTGCTGGGATTGTTTTGTTTTAAGATTTATTTTTAATTATATCTGTGTACCTAGATGTGGGTATGGGCATGTGAGTACCAGTGTCGAGGGAAGTTGGAAGAGGGCAACAGATCCCCAAGAGCTGGAGTGAAAGGTGGTTGTGAGCCACCAGACATGAGTGCTGGGAACCAAACTTGGATGCTCTGCAAAGGGCATGCTCTTAACTGCCAAGTCATCTCTGCAGCTCACCTTGTTGTTTATAGATGAGATTTTTCTCATCCTGAGCACTCCTGACATCTTAGATCAAATACTTTTTTACTGGAGAAGGCTGTTTTGTGTACCACAGGATACTTAGCAGCATTCCTGGACTCTGCTCCTAAGATGCAAGGAGGCTCCCAAGTTGTAACAAAGAAAGTTGTCTCCAGACATTGCTAAATATGTCCTGGGGGTTAAAGTACCCGTGGGGAGACCCGTGGCCGGAAGCATGTTGAACTAACGGCAGGTGTCTCGGGCACTTTCCTAAGATGAGAAAGCAATGCTAAAACTTTGATGTAAACAATCACCTGAAAAACAGAAAAGTAAATACATAGAACATTAATTATCATGAAAAGTGAAATATTAACAGACTCCAGGCTTAGTGATATCTTTAATTATTAAGGGTATAGTTTATTTTGAGTCAAGATATCAAGAAGTTCCTAAGGTAAAAATTGAGTTACAATTCCAACAGTCCTTTTTTTTATTTGTTTATTTTTAAGATTTTATTTTGTATGTATGTGTGGGGCCTGCATGTATGTACGTACACTACATGCATGCTAGGTGTCCATAGAGGACAGAAGAGGGCATCCAGTCTCCTGAACTGGAGTTACAGGTGGTTGTGAGCCATCACGTAGGTGCTGGAGCCAAACCCATATCCTCTGCAAAAGTGGCTGTGCTCTTAATTATTGAGCCATCTTTCCAGCCCTTGTAATAGGTCTTTAAATGTGACAGCAGACATGGCAGCGCAGAACCACAGACAAATGATTGTGCACCTCCACTTTTGTGGCTGCGTACTTTCTAGATCATGACCACTGTTCATCCTGCGTACTTAACGTGTATGTGTGTCTCGCTCTGACTCTTGGGGTGTTCTTTGTGACACTGAGTTGTTGAGTTTGTGTCTGAAGACTGTCTTTGCTTTTTATTTCAGGATTCCTCCACTGAAGAGGAACTCAGGCATTTGCTGGCTTCTTTACCTCAGACAGAACTCGATGAGTGTCTCCAGTATTTTACATCCTTGGCTCTCAGTGAAACTAGCCAGAGCCTGGCTGCGCAGAAGGTTTGCTTATATCTTATTCAGCAAATGGTTTGAGCGCTCGCTGTTTTCCAAGACACTGTGCTGGGCTAGCGTTTAGAACCTCGGTTGTTAGCCCAGTTATGGACTCTCTACTGTGCACTGGGCTGCGTAGTGTTGGGAATCAGAGAAAGATAACCATAGACATGGATAAGAAAGATTCAGGTTCCAGGAGTCCTTAGCTCAGCTTCTGAGCTCATTTATTGTTTTGTGGGAGCGAACTCTGGTATTGCACCTTTAGAATCGACAGTCAGGATTGGGTACAGCTCAGTGATGGTGTGCTTGCCAAGTGTGCTCTAGACTTGGGTTCAATCCTCAGCATTTGAGTTGAAGCATCTAGGCCTGTGTTCTAACCTGAACTGTAGATTTGAGAATCCAGCCTCCTCTCCTTGGAGTATAGCAAGACTCTGGAATTTAGCGGATCAAACCTGCCTTCCCTTGATATAGCCCTTACCCTCAGGTCTTTGTTTGCTTAAGTTGCAGCCTAGCGGTCCTGCTCAGTCCTTCACATATACAGCTGTCAGCAGCTGCAGGCCGTTGCTGTGGGGCACACATTGAGTCTGTCCCCCGACTTTCTACAGCCTCCTGTTCTTACACATCTCCTCTACCGCCTTGGCTCTTGTTTCGTCTTTCACTTCCTCAGTGGTTTTCAGATCTTCCAGATTCCTGTCTTAGTCTCTTAAGGTGTTGGTTCCCGTTTGTGCTGGCGTTGGCTCTCCCTTGTGATTGTGCCTTTCCTTGGTTGTGCCTGTGGACTCCAGGTTCACTCTCAGATGATAGATTTGTCCCCACAGAGCAGGTTTTTTTTTTCTCTCCTTGAGGGTCTCTTGGTGTTTTCCCACTTGAAGGAAGTAATTCTGTGGAGGGACACATGAAATGTAAGCAGAAAATCAGTAAGCAGAGACAGGCAGAGACAGAGATAGAAAGACACATAGACACAAAGTGTGTGTGGCAGGAGTGGGCAGAGGCAGCAGAACGCGGTGGGCAGAGGCGGCAGAGCGCGGTGGGCAGAGGCGGCAGAGCGCGGTGGGCAGAGACTGCTCTGTGTTGTGGATTTTAAAGAAATTTTATGATTCATAAGGTTGGGGGCATGTTCATGGGTAAGGTGACCTTTCCCCCTTCTGCGTCACGGTGGATAAGATCTCCCTTTTATGGAATTTATTCTGATGATCCTCTAGAAAAGCCTACAAAGAGGAGGGGTGCAGACCCTTTGTTAGTACACGTGTGGGCAAATGCCCTGGTGCCTTAGTTTTTGGTATTTCAGGAGCAGCCTGTCTGTAACTTCAAGAACATTTTAACTGCAAATGGGCTTTCTGAACATCAGGAGCACAGCTGCTGAGAAACAGCTGTTGCTTGGCTATCTCATATCCAGCTCCCTTTGACACTGCTCAAGGACCATGATGGATCTGATAGTTGAAGCGTTAATCTAATTAATCTTATCAAAAAATCAGGAATCAAATATCGGGGTTAAAAATCTGAAAGCTCAGAGAAGCAGGGGAGCAGCCACAGTCTCTTCCTACCTCCTCCGTTCCTTTGACCAAAAGGGCCAAGATCCTCTCTCTGCCCCATCTTTTGACTTCCTGTCTCCTCTCTCTCCAGTCCTCCAAACCACTCTGGTTAATTTAGGTCAGCTAGTGGCTGGCCCCGCCCTCTGACTCCAGGCAAGCCTTATTTGTCAGAACATAATCAAAACATCACACAACAGATAGTCTGTTGGTTAAGACATTTTGTTAGTTTTGAGGTTTCATACTGTAGGTTGGGCCAGTGTTTTCTGGGAAGAAGAATGCAGGATGGAGGCTGGCTGTAGGATTCTCTTCTCCCAGCTCCCCCACTCCAGTCTATCTTCTACATCACACTTGATGGCAGTTTTTCCCACAGCCTCCTAGGACATTTCAAGTCCTTGCTTTGGGTGGAGATCTCAGATGTAGCCCCACAAGAAAGCCCAGAGAAGGCATCTTCTCCACTGAACACAGTTGAAGTCCTATACTCGATATTCTCAGCCCTTGCTCATCTTCTAGGCTTTTCCCTCCGTCTCCAGTTCTAGCCCTCAGGGTTTCTCTTGATTTCTTTTTTTCCCCTGAGAGCTTGCCCTTATCTAACACCATTTGAAACATTTTATACGTTTTCCTGGATGCCTGAGCTGAAGCTGTCTTCCTCAGTGTAGCCAGAGTGATCTTACAAACCTGAGTGAGAACTGCTCTTGTCCCTGCCTAAAACCATCCAAAGGCTTCCTGCTCTATGGTAAGCCAAGCTCTGTATGTTTCTTGTTGAAGGCATGCATAGACTACTTATCAACATGGCTGCCTTCAGGTTGGAACCAAGGGTGGGCAGGAACATCCAGTAGATAGTTGCAGGATGTAAAGCCTGTCCAGTGGCAAAGGGTGTGAAAGCTGATGGAGTTCTTTACACAGGTCAGAGGGCAAAGCTGGGTGTGGTCTCATCAGTGTTGACAGTGCTCCTCAGGAGCACCTGAAGCTGTCTCATCAGAGTACATGATTCTGCTATCAGCACCACTCTGGATACCGTTTATAAGACTTAGTATCTGATAGTGCTTGCCACTCTTCATTTTATTATAATTTAGCGTGTGTGTGTGTGTGTGTGTGTGTGTGTGTGTGTGTGTGTGTGTGTGTGT
>CABHPR010138042.1:17945-41201 GCA_902168415.1 Peromyscus melanophrys
TGTGTGTGTGTGTGTGTGTGTGTGTGTGTGTGTGTGTGTGTGTGTGTACACGGACATGGGTCAATATCAGGGATCGTTGGCTATTTCCTTCCACCTTACTTTTTGAGACAGAGTGTCCTGCAATCTGCAGCTTGCCAATTCAGCTGGACTGGCTGGCCAGCAGGCTCCTGGGATCTGGGTGTGCTCTCTCTCCCGTACCCAGAACTGAGGTAACAGATGTGCACCACCTACCTGCTTTTCATGTGGGTGCTGGGGGTCGGAGCTCAGTGCAACAAGTCTTTTACCCACCGAGCCATCTCCACAACCCCTGACCACACGTCCTCTCCCACGTGAGCTTCACTTTCAACTGGGAAGAATTCAGAGCCATCCTGTTTTTAATATTTTTGTTTAGTAATGCTTTTCCATTAAAGACTTTTTTTAGTATTAGGTTTTCAGTTGACTCCACTACCATAGCCTGTATGAATTAGTCAGTGCTGAAGGAGATGACACCAGAATGACCAGTGGATGAAGAATTGACTGCCAGGAGAGGGCGGAAGTAAAGATGGGAAAAGATGTCAGAATTGTTCTGGGAATCGCCTGATGTGTTTTCTATTTAGTAAGCAATAGAAGTTCCCTTTACATTTTCAAAGTATCTTGAGACATTTACATATTTGACATTCTTTTTTTGTTGTTGTTTTCAAGACAGTGTTTCTCTGTGTAGTTTTAGTGCCTGTCCTGTATCTCACCCTGTAGACCAGGCTGGCCTCGAACTCACAGAGATCCGCCTGGCTCTGCCTCCTGAGTGCTGGGATTAAAGGTGTGCGCCACCACCTCCTGGACTACATATTTGACATTCTTAATTTGAATATATCACACATTTGCATATTGAAATCCCTGATTTGAATATGTTACACATGTTAACAGGAAGCTGAACTTGTAAACACTGTGTCTTAACTTCAGGGAGGACTCTGGTGTTTTGGAGGAAATGGACTTCCTTATGCAGAAAGCTTTGGAGAAGTTCCTTCTGCCACAGTGGAAATGTTCTGCCTAGAAGCTATAGTAAAGCATTCAGAGGTAACTTGCATTCCAAAATATGGCTTTTCATAGTTACTTGGACACATATTTGGGAGTCGGGAGAAGTGGAGAGGAGGACCTTGGACGAGTTAGGAGTAAGCAGTAAATATGATCAAAATACATTGTATGCGGGTATGAAATTCTTAAAGAATTAGTAAAAATATTATATTTTTAAAATTCCACTTTTAGCTGGGCGGTGGTGGCGCACACCTTTACTCCCAGCACTTTGGAGGCAGAGGCAGGTGACTGACTGTGCAGCTAAGTTATGAGTACTGTTAATTTCTAGGCACTTTGACATCGTGGTCGTCACAATTTGCTTACTTATTAGACAGGATCTTGCTATGTAACCCTCTGCAGCTGTGTGCCACCATGCCCAGCTATAGTTTGAGTAAAAAAAAGAAAGGGGGGCAAAACGCCTAGAGGTACCCACAGATGAGGTATAAGCATCACCTGGTAAACATGTTAGGCACAGTGTGCATTACATTGCCCGTGATGTTTAAACTAAGCAGATGTGGTGTGGAGTGCAGGGATGTGCATTTGCCACCGGCATCCTCACCCACATCTGCAGAAGCACTGGCCTCAAGGCTCTGAACTCGCCACTTTAACCCAAGAAGGCCAGCCCTGACTGAAATGCACGGCTGTATTTAGTCATTGTTGATTCCCACCTGTGAACTGGGGCTGAGGCAGAAACAAGAGGGACTGTGGGGACCCTCCCTGGAGGTGTGAAGTGAACAGAGCTCTGTTAACTTGTGCTAGATACCCTCCCACTGTGACCACATTGAAGCAGGCGGGGGCTTGCAGCTCCTGCAGAGGCTCTACCAGCTCCATAAGGACTCCCCCAAAATACAGAGAAACATCATGAGGATCATTGGAAACATGGCCTTGAACGAGCATCTCCACCCTGCTATAGTCCGCTCAGGTAAGAGCTTTGTGTGCACTGAGGACCCTCGCTCTGCCTCACCTCGTGTTACGTCAGTTTTTCAATAGACTTAAAGCTCTCAGGGTTTTCTTTGGTCCAAACAGTACGTTGTTTGGATAGTGACAAGGAATTGCTAGGGTTGTCTGTTCCACACCGAAGAGTCAGCATGTAGAACCATCACAGGCGAGCAGGCTTTGACATGAAGATTGTTGAGTTATTGATGTGATTTAGTTGACCAAGAGGCTGACAGAAAAGAGACCCATTGTAGAACTAATTCATTTCCTCTGCAACCTACGAGCCCCTGGGAGGAGACGCACATCTGCCTTCTCACCTCCTCACCTCCTTGCCCTCTCTCCTCCTCCCTCCCTTCTAGCAATGTGAGCGCACAGATTACTCTCCAAAAAGTTTTTAAGGTTTATAGTTTTTTACTGTAGTTAATAAACCAATGCTAAATTGTCTCATCTTTGGCTAGTGGGGGCCCAGAGAACTGATACACACTTATTATACATATGATGTGTGTGTGTGTGTGTGTGTGTTTGTACACTTCTGTATTAGTTACTTTTCTGTTGCTGCCATAAAACATCATGACCAAGGCACCGTAAGGAAGAAAGTGTATTTGACTTGTGGTTCCAGAGGGATGGGAGTCCGTCGTGGCAGGGAGGCGTGGCAGCAAGCAGCCCGAGAAGGAAGCTGAGAACTCCCACCCTGAACTGTAAGCATGAAGCAGGGAGCATGAACTGGATGTGGAATGAGACTGTAAACACCCAAAGCCACCCCAGTGATACACATTTTCCAACAAGGCCACACCTCCTAACTATCCACAAACAGTACCACCAACTGTTCAGATACATGAGCCTGTGGGAGACATTCTCATTCAAACCACTGTGACAGACACACACACACACACAGTGCTGGCTGGTTGTGTGTGTCAACTGACACAAGAGTCACGAGAGAGGAAGGAGCCTCAGTTGAGGAAATGCCTCCATGAGATCCAGCTGTAAGGCATTTTCTCATTTAGTGATCAAGCAGGCAGGGCCCAGCCCATTTTGGAAAGTATCATCCCAAGGCTGGTGGTCTTGAGTTCTATAAGAAGGTGGGCTGAGCAAGCCAGTAAGCAGCGCTCCTCCATGGCCTCTGCATCAGCTCCTACCTCCAGGCTCCAGCCCTGCTTGAGTCCTGTCCTGACTTGATCTGGAAGTGTGAACCAAATAAACCCTTTCCTCCCCGACTTGCTTTTTGGTCATGGTGTTTCGTTGCAGCAATAGAAACCCCTAACTAAGACACATATACACACATAGACATATATTCATACATAAATGGGAGTATACAGATACATGCACATATACCTTTGTATATTCATGCTTGTACACAGAAACTATGAATTAACCCTTAGGTGGTCAGCAGATCAGCAGATGTTATTTTTTTTGTTCTAAGTTGGGGTCTCACTCTGTAATCCTGCCTGAGACTAAAGGTGTGCATGACTATTTAGGCTGTATGTAAGTCTGTGCACCACATGCATGCCTGCTGCTATGGAAACCAGGAGACGGTGTTGGATCCACAGGGACTGGAATCACAGACAGTTGTGAGCTGCCTTGTGGGTGCTGGGGATTGAACCTGGGTCCTCTGGAAGAGCAGTTAGTGCTCTTCACCACTGATCTGGCTCTTCAACCCCAGATCAGCAGATTTTAATTTTAATGAATTCAAGTCTAGAAATCAGAAAACTTTCTGAGAAGCATGAAATGGCCAAAATATTCACCTTTTAGAACTAAATATAACTCTGTCCATCTGTGAGTTTTTACAACTCTTGGGAAGTACCAAAACTACTCTTTATTTTTCCTTCCTCCTCCATACTGTGAGTGTTCATTCCCTCCTTCTCCTTCCCCACCTGCAGGCTGGCCTTGAACTCCCTCTAGCTGAGGCTGACCCTGAACTCCTGAAAGTCCTGCCTTCCCTCACAGAGTGCTGGACTCACAGCCGTGCAGCACCACTTTTTAAAATAGCTCTTTAAGGTAGAAATGTTTATCACTGATTGAGCCCCACTTGTTTGTTGTCTGAGCTGTAATGAGCTGTCTAGCTGTATATGTGAACAGCCTGGCCTTTGGGCAGACCCACCCACAGCTGTTAGCGTGTTCCCGCTTGCTCTTTGCTGCAGACATGTCGGCATCCGTGAGACTGGGGGGCAGTTCCATTGATAACAATGTTTTATTACAGTCTCGAGAACTGCCAGAATGAGATCCCCAGTGTTCTCACTACCAAAAGACGGCGTGTGCAGTAACGTACACTGAACATGTTTTAGAACAGTATGGGGGCGGGGCTGGTGAGGTTACTCAGTAGGTCAGGATACTTGCTGCCTAGCCTGATAATGTGAGTTCTGTCCCCAGAACCCACGTGATTGAAGAAGAGAACTGACTCCACACATTGTCCTGACCTCCAAATTATCCACACCCTCACATGCATGCACACAAAGCACAAAACATGTTGCATACCATTACACACACACACACACACTCACACACAATTTTTTATTTGTAAAGTAAAATAAAGTATGCGATGGGGCTGGAGAGATGACTCAGCCATTATAGGCTAAAGCTCATGACCAAAAAAGACAAAAAAAATTATGGTTGAGAGAAGAAATGAACAATTCACAAAAGAAAACCAAAGTCGCTGTTGCTCTCAGACCACCCTGAACCCTGTGTTATGGCAGCAGTCATTAATTCTGCTCATTAACTGAAGTTTAGGCTGTGTTCCCAGGGTAGGTGTGCGTGGGGCAGTCCAGCTGTGGGGTGGGAGGGACTCATGCAAGTCAGACACTGATTGGTGGAGCTGGGCTGGGAGTTCATCAGAGCTGTGAAGTAACTCACTGAGATTCCACAGCACATAAAGGGACAGAAATTTGACCCCAAGTCTCTCCGACCTCAAGGCCCATATTCTGCTTTAAGTCGTGTGTGTGTGTGTGTGTGTGTGTGTGTGTGTGTGTGTATGTATGTATGTATGTGTGATATACAAATAGGTACTTGTACATACTTGAGAAAACAGTTGAACCTGCCTTTTTTTCAGAGCCCTCTTCCACTCACCTGCCTCCTGAGAGGTAATGACCATTGATGAGTTTGGTGCCTGTATCTTTCCAGACCTTGTGTTTTTGTGTCTGTCTGTGTGTGCATGCATGCACTTTTTGTACATATGTATGAAATCATACTGTTATCCATACTTATCTTGTTCATTTCTTTCTTTTTTTTTTCCCCCGAGACAGGGTTTCTCTGTGTAGTTTTGGTGCCTGTCCTGGATCTCGCTCTGTAGACCAGGCTGGCCTCGAACTCACAGAGATCCGTCTGGCTCTGCCTCCTGAGTGCTGGGATTAAAGGCGTGCGCCACCACCGCCCAGCATCTGTTTGTTTCTTTTTAAAAATAAATTTTAGAAATAAAATAAACAGTAGTATTTTTCCTTTCTAAGCTCTCGGCTTGATAAGGATTTTATCAAATTCATTAAGAAATAGTTTCCTTACTAGTCGAGTTTGTCAATATGATTTCTGATCTTCATGACAACGCACTGACTTTTATACGAATCATCACGGCATTCCATCCTCTTGAACTCACCTGCAGTAATGGCCATGTGTGTCACTTCCCTCCTTAGAGCTCCCTCAGCGGGTCGGAGGGGAATATCCCAGCTTCTTAGGACACAAGGGAGCTGGGGTGTTTGGGCTTCCTCACCCAGGACAGACACTTGAGGCTGGCCTTCCTCTCTCCTTTTCCAATCTGAAGCATCTCTCTACAGTCTGAGATGGTTTGCAATAGTGCTTAGGATGTCTGTCCTTTTCCTCAGGTTGGGTTTCTATAATGGCAGAAGCTCTGAAATCCTACCACATTATGGAGGCTTCCCACGCTGCCAGAACCCTGGCTAATCTAGACCGAGAAACTGTGCATGAGAAATACCAGGACGGGGTGTATGTGCTCCATCCCCAGTGTCGGACAAGGTGAGCATCACACGGATTTAAATGATCATTTTTTAAAAACTGGAAAGTGATTTTATTTGCAATTGAAAGAGGGAGAAAGACCTTCAAAAGAGAGATCCAAGAAAAAAAACTGTAGCACCCATCTCTGCAGGCTAGCCACGCCCCTTCTGTTCTCCCTGTTTCCCGCCTAGCTGTGTGCCCGGGACCAGGGAAGAGCTGTGGAAGGAAGGAGCACACAAATAACCACCCAGTCATTGCAGCCAGACCCTTTCCCGAACTAGATGAGGAAGAATGGAGAGCCCCAGGGACGGACCCCCTGAGGGGCCTCCCTGCCCACCTGCCTCCTTCACCCCTGGCATTTCTTAAGTCAACCTGGGAATGTACAATATTTCTTTGAACCGAACTCCAAGTCTCTCCTCACAGGAAATTAAAAATATCAGTCGGTTCCTCCATCTGCACAGCTCCTTCAGTCTGACTGCAGGAGGTGCTGCCTAAAAGGGGAATGGCAGGGGACAGTGGCAGGGCCCCTCCCTCTGCCCCACAGCTGTCAGAACCCTGCTCCCATGCCCGTGGTTTGGGGGCCTGCCTCACGACACCTCCTAGGGGAGCTGCATTCCACTCTTGAGATGGGAGTGAGGCAGGATGAGAAAGGAGCAGGGTCCCGGGAGCAGGGCAAGGGCTTTGTGCTGGAGGAGCCAGGATGAGCAATCACCCACACCCTGGGAGACCCTGACAAGATCCCAGACTCAAGCTGTCTAGCTGTCACCGGGATCCGGGTCCCCTTGCAGAAGATCCTTTTAAAAAATCCTCTGCAAAAAGAAAAATGGATTTATTGGTTCATTCTAACTGGCAAATAAAATGTTATGGTGACCCATGCAATCCCAGCTCCCCCTCCAAAAAGAGTAAGAGTTTAATAGGAGTTAAATGTGAATGACCATGGCTCAGGCTCCAGGTTGCCTGGGATAACATGTTCCAAAGGCAACTTCTTATAGTCACAAAACAAGAAGGAAGTCATGAGTAAGTACATTTATCAAATATTCTGGTGGGAGCATCAAATGGGTGGGGGAGGGAAAAGCAGGGAAAACTCCGGAAGACGTTCATTCATTACCTGGTGACATTTTAGCTTTTGGTTAGTGGAAACATTAGCGTCTGTCTGGAGGCATTTGAATAAAATCAATTCATTAGGGTTTTTCCTCACACTTTAAAAACATTTCTGTAAAAACAAACAAACAAACAAGCGCATTTGTTTTTTAAAGTATCCACAAGAGACAGAAAAAGGAAAGCCAAAGATGAGCCCCCTAGTGGTGGAAGGGGGGGAGTTTGGTTCCTGTTTAGTGTTTTGATAAGTGAGAGGAAAGAGCCCAGCAAAGGGAACAGCGCTGTCTAAAGGCCGCTGGGTTGAGGAGCAACACAGAAGCTGTGCTGTTGGTGCCTTTCTCTCCTTTCCTGTATGTGGGAAAAGTCAGGTTTAGTTCTGCATCCGTCAGGATGTTCCCAGCCTTCAGCCATAGAAGCGCAGCCACACACGGCCGCTCTTGAACCGTTTTTCCCTCACACCTCCGCTCTTGAACCATTCCCTGCGCACACCTTGGGTCTCCCCATCATTTACCAGACCTGTGACTTTCCTTTTTGGATAAACTCTAGGACAGAATCTTATTTTAGCATACAGATTCTTATATCAAAGAATCTCCTTTGGTTTCAGCCTTATTTTAACCAAAAACTATTTTAACATTTTATACTTATTTCTCAGACATGATGGTTCCTTTCTTATTTTTCTTTAAAAAAGACTTTTAAAGTTAGAAAAATATTATCTTGACATATGTATATTAGTTAATTAGTGAACAACTGAAGTCCTAATATCAGAGGTACTGCCTTTGCTAAAAAAACATCAACCTTCCGTTTGGATCCACAAAGCAACCAGAAAGATAAAGTCCGCTGTCTCTGCCTGCACTGTGGGACTGCACTCCTGCCTGAGTCTCCTAGGCTTGTTAATACTCATGGAGAATCTACCCAAATGATCAGAGCTGAAGGCGTGTGTGTATGTGTGCGGGTGTATGTGTGTGTGCGGGTGTGTGTGTGTGTGTGTGTGTGTGTGTGTGTGTGTGTGTTTTACTGTCCTAAACTTCCAGTCACCTTGCACCCTGAGGACAGCAGAATCCTGTGGGGCCACCCAGATGAGGATGGTCATCCTCGAGGGTGGGGCTGTAATGTCCTCCTGAGAACTGGTGTCTCCTCAAGCAACAAGGACTTCCTAGACTGGCCTGCCATGTAGAACCCAAACAGTGATCAAGGTGGTTGATCACTTGGCCTTGGCCAAGATGGTTTAGTTTTGTAAACTACTTGTTTCTTTGTCCCAGTTTTTCTTGAACTTTAAAGCTCATGTCAGTGCCCCACCGACGGGCTTTGGGGTGCTGGACTCCTCTATTAGTCCTTCCCAATGCCACATAGATGGAACTTTCACAGGCACACTAGGAGCAGTGGCTGCACCTGGCTTTCTGGTGCTGCTGGAGCTCAAACTTTTGTCCTAAAATTCCCATTGCATGATGAACTAAAAGGAATTTGAACTAATTTCGGGTTATCACTTATGAGCTAATTTGAACTGAATGCTTTTGGGGGAGCATCACGTATACATACCATGTAATGTATCTCAATAGCACACAGAAATGTGTACATTGATAAATCAAGATGAAACAACATTTATGTTCAAACTTATAAAGCAAAGCATATATACCAGTTTAAAAAGAGGGGAGAATCTAAATTTTTAACAAAATGAATTGAATTAGATTCACTCCTTTGGTTAAACTCTAAAATCTTTTATTCATGCCATTTTCTTAAGTAAACCTCGCTGTCGCCTGGATTTAAAGAGTATCTTTTGTATTTTTTCTAAGTTTCATTCCAGTGTATTAACTCATTCTTACATGTCTGTCCTGTGGGGAGGATGAGCTGGGAGAGCAGCCTTTCTGGATTCAGAGAGAGAGTAGGATACCAGTGCAGAGCCCTATAACCTGGACAGTTAGACCAAGAGACAAAGACCTCCTTATTGTAGTCTCAAAGAAGAAAAGGAACTGTATTGGCTGGTTTTATGTGTCGACTTGACCAGCTAGAGTCATGAGAGAGGAGGAGGGAGCCTCAGTTGAGGAAATGCCTCAATAGATCTGGCTATAGGCCATTTTCTTAATTAATGATTGATGGGCAAAGGCCCAGCCCATTGTGGGTGGGGCCATCCCTGGGCCGGTGGTCCTGGGTTCTATAAGAAAGCAGGTTGAGCAAGCCAGTAAGCAGCGCCCCTCCATGGTCTCTGCATCAGCCCCTGCCTCCAGGTTCCAGCCCTGCTTGAGTTCCTGTCCTGACTTCCTCCAATGGTGGACTATGATCTGGAAGTGTAAGCCAAATAAACCCTTTCCTTCCCAGCTTGCTTTTTGGTCATAGTATTTCATGGCAGCAATGGAAACCCCTAAGACAGGAACCAACAGATAAAAATCATGCACAACAATTGACATTAACAGTAATTATGAACACAGAACACAATATAATTATAGTAAAGCGGAATACACCCAGTAAACACCACACAGAAAATGTCCCCATGTCTGTGAGATGTAAGAGGAGCCTGGAGAAGACACAGTGGTCAAGAGGTGACTCTTTGTACACAGACAGGCTCGGGTTAACATCTCTGCTGGTCTTAGGAGCTATCAGCAGAGGGGGAGCTCCTTTTGTAGGTCAGTGGAGTGATCAGTGATCCTGAAACTCCCAGAGGGCCCTGAAGCCTCATGTCAGAGTCTTTAGTCCAGCAGCGTCTGAGTGTTCCCCTTTTAGTTCATCTGATCTCTTGTTCCACTTGGGGGTCACCAGGAGAGCGGTACAGGAACAATGCAGGAGGAAAAGGCAAGGTCAGAGTCACAGGTAAGAAGTTAGGTTCTTTCGGGCTCATCAGTGATTTTTTGAAACGGTCTCCAAAATTTTCTTAACTATTTTTAACATCTTTTTAAAAATTGGTAGTTTCCAAAACTCTCATAAGTTTATTCTAAATTAGCAATTTTATCATTAATTTAATGCATTTAAATTTCACTTATGATTTTTACTGCTGCTTAGGACTTTTAGTGTACACACACACACACACACACACACACACACACACACACACACGAACTTTGGGATGTCAAGTGGTTCCCATTTTTTTGGACTAATTACTAAACATTAAGCCAGCTAGAGTACAAAATGATAGTTTTTCTGTAAGTATTTTCTCTTTGCTTGCGTTTCTGTTTCCCGTTTCAGTTTTTTTTCCCTCTTCCCTGAACACGGTAACCTCCTATGCTAGCTGGTGGGATCTGAGTTTGAATGAGATTTACAGACTTAGGGGAGCAGCTCCCTTTCGTCTCTGAGGTTGAGTCTTCCCATCATGCCTCAGGTTTGTCCTGCCTGCTATGAGAATGTGAGGGAGGTCAAGGTACTGGGTGAGCCACCCTTTTGTGTGTCTTCCTGGCTGAGTCAGTAAGTTTCCTTCCAACCCTGGAATGAGGTGTGTTGTCTTGGGTTTCCCCATGAGGCCACTGCATGTCCTAGGGAGGTCCCCCTGACATTTCTCATGTACAATGACTTTGCCATTATGTTAGCCTAATTTTTTAAATACCTTAGTTGGTTTGTGGAATCTTTTCATAGACTTACTTAGAAGGTAACCTCGTGCTGGCATCACTCACATGGGTCATGGAGTTCGTTATAGTTGCTGTGGTTGAACTGCCTGGCTGAATGTATCTCCTTTCACTGAAGGAGCAATGAATGTGCTCTGCCCTTGTCACATCCCCAGGATCCCTCAGCAGCCCTGTGTTGATAAAGTTTGTGTCGCCTCAGCCTGTCAGCGCCCTCCACAGAGAATGCCGTGTAGCTTGCCGCAGTAGTAATGCATTTATTCTGCTTCTTTTTAAAACTCTCTTCCCTCTTAGTCAGCCCATTAAAGCCGATGTCCTTTTTATTCATGGCCTTATGGGAGCAGCGTTTAAAACCTGGCGTCAGAAGGACAGTGAGCGGGTTCTGACGGAAAATGCTTTGGTCGATGAGGACAGGTACACGACATGCTGGCCCAAGGTAAGGAGCTGCGGCTGGGACTGTCACCCGTAGTTAACACTGCTGACACTGCTGTGCCCCTGGGATTTCTCTCGCTGCTCTGCTTTCCCTTGGGGACACCTGCAGGATATAACATCAGCTGGGCTTGTGACTCTTCTGCATTGTACACTTTCTGTGCAGAGTGTATTCTGTGACTCTAGAATACTCCTCGAGTGATCAAGTAGAATAAGAGCGTGATCATTCACTTTGAGTCTCATTTAAAAGACAATACAGCCATAATTAATTGTACTAGCCAGTTTGATGGCCTTAATAATTATAAAGACAGAAAACTTGGATGATGTAATTCTCCTTTGCAATTCTTTGATATTTTTTCCTCCAAAGAGCCACAACTCCAGGATGAATTCATGGGATGAAATTTGTTCCAAGTCCATGCAGGAGAATGCTGTGTATAAAGTGTTTCCCGGACTTTGCTCCTCTCCCCCTCCCTTCAGAAAGACTAGCATGCTCTTCTCTCCATTGATGCTGAATGGAGTCTGGAGATGTCAGCCAGAGTTATCATTAGTTTCCAGTTCTCAGGTCTCAGTGTAGTCCAGCAGAAAATACAGTCTGTTCTGAGATAATAGATTTCTACTAACTGCTAAAAGCTTCCAAAACAAGTCTTGATTTTGGCAATTGCAGATGAAAATCAACAATATTCTCATACCTATTTTGCCTATTACAATTATTGATGGCATTTTATGACCAGAGATGTAAAAAGATGAAGTGCTTATTTTTATTAGTACCTCCATCTCCAACATATTCCATGTCCTCTGTAGTGTCCATTGCAGGAGACCTTTGGTCACAAAGAGCAATTACTATGCAGTAACGGGATGGGGAAATGTCTGCATCTTCTCATGAACCTTTTGTTTTACCTAGACATGGCTAGCAAAAGACTGTCCTGCACTTCGCATTATATCTGTGGAGTATGACACCAGCCTCAGTGACTGGAGAGCAAGGTGCCCCAAGGAAAGGTAACGTTAGAGGGTGCACTGGACTAGGAGGGAAGAGCTCAGGCCACAGGGGTCCTCTGCCGTGGGAGGCCTTTTTTTACAGTTGTAAATCACAGGCAGGGTTTATTTTTAAGTGTTGGGGATCGAGCGCAGGACTTGTGCATGTTAGGTAACTGCTCCAGTCCGCTACCATTGTTGTCTTCCTTCTAGAAGGTGTTAGCTTACAATAAGTAATAAGTAGTAGAAAGCTTAGATACATCATGGTGTTGAGCTCCTGACAGGGCTCATGTAACTGTAACTGTAAAAGACTACAGATCTCTGTCAAAGTCTTCACGTCTGCGGGCAGTATAACTGATAGCTGCTTGTATATTCACAACACTCCTGGCTAAGGGACGCTCGAGGAAAAAGATGCCAAGCAGTTTTGACCTGTGTCCCTTTTATGTCCTAAGGAGCAGTGCCTTCCTGGGTTCCAGGACCTGATAGCCTAGTCCCACCTCTGGCTCACTGTCATTCAGTGGAGGCCAGTCATTCAGTGTCTGTGAAGCTTTGCTCACACAGAGCTGATCTAGTTGGTGATGTAACATGCTGCTTGATGAGCGGCTCCCACATGGGTGCGCCAGAAGGGTGCCAACAGAGGGCATGTTGGCACCCAGCTCACCTGTGTCTCTCAGAGCACTGGGGAATCTTGGTTCTCAAAAAAAGGTGTTAAAGTTGAAGAGTGTGAAACCAGCAGGCTGCTAAGCTGTGAAGTTTAAGTTCCCTTTGTTCTGAAATCACTCATTTTGAACTCTGATGATCATTTCTGGGTATTCAATGCATAAATCCAAATGGTGGAAGCTTAATGTCCATAGCATAAACACAGTAGGAATAAACTCAGACAGTCAAGTCTCTGGGACATTTTTATTGTTGGGCCATGGATAAAAAGGGATTCCCCCCATACTTAAGTGTTAGGGCAGCTGAGATGAGACCCATGTTCAACCTGTAAAAATTGCCAGATCCATTTGATATTCAAATAATGTTGTGGGCTGAGATAGTCCTAATTGTGTGATTGTTAATAAGTTTCAGATAGAGAATAAAACTGGCCTAGCCTGCACCCCAGAGTGTGAGCCAATAGCATTGAACAAGCCAACATTCTCGTCTTAAAAGTGAAGTAACCTCATCTTAAAAGTGAAGTAGCAAGATTTGGGGGATGGATGCCTCCCGTCACGCTTGCTGTTTTCGTTTTGTTCAGAAAGTCCATTGCATTCAGAAGCAACGAACTCCTTAGCAAGCTCAGAGCTGCTGGTGTTGGGGATAGGCCAATGATTTGGATATCACATAGCATGGGAGGTAAGGATGGGTACATCTTCATAGAGCGACCTTCATGAGGTGGTTGTCAAGGTTGCGGCCAACTGAAAGTTCCACATCTATTTTACTTAACTAGTTTCCCCACCCCAAGTTAATGCTTTAGCTAAGAGTTTTAGAGTTACTACTCTCCTTCCATGCTATTTGTTTTTCTAGAAGGGGACAGCTAATAACAGACTCTGTGGGAGGGCTTGGATTGATAACTTGGTGGTTTCATGTGGTCATTATTAGCCAGCACCACACGTGGGGTGTTTACCAGTTAGACTCAGTGAAGCCAGCATTCCTGGAGGCTTCAGGGGCTCCCTTTCTTTCCCTCCATGCCTCTTCCACATTGCCAACTCTGTTGCTGCTGTGTGCTTCCAGCCCCAGGTGCCTGTGCTGCAGAGGTGTGGTTATAGTTTTTCTGTGCCTGGCTGCCATGCTTGGGGCCCTGCTCGCTCTTCAGCTGCATGCTTTACTTCTCCTGCCCTCCCCCCAACCAGCTCTCTGCTTTCTCATTATGCCTTGCTTGAGGCCTTTGCCTAGCCCTAGGGTAGCGTGTCTGATTAAGCATGACTTAGGCTGAACCTCAGTCATGGCTTTTTGCTGACAAAGGTGCATGTAACCCTTCTGCTCCTCAAAAAGCCAGTCATGGTCCCTGGTGTCTCTGTATTACCTGGTTAGGGAACTGGTTAGGTGCTCATGGGTACCTTTCCCCAGCAGCTGATTTTCTTTCGTCACACAGGCAGTGGGATCCGAGAGGAGGGTCTGCACCACAGAGCAGTCTGTGGACTGTTCGTAGACTCATATTCATAATCTACAGTCTTGTCATTAAAGGCTTTTTTTTTTGTACTAAAGGAACTGATGTAAAATTTAAAGCATCTCTGTTTTGTTTGCTTGTTCTGTTTTCAGTGAGTAACAGAGGAGAGGAAACAACTTACACTGTCTCTTTCTTCACCCTGGCCAGGTCTTCTTGTCAAAAAGATGCTGTTGGAAGCCTCCAAGAAGCCAGAACTGGGTGCCATGATAAACAATACCAGAGGAATCATTTTCTACAGTGTCCCTCACCACGGATCCCACTTGGCTGAATACTCCATTAATGTTCGATATCTTCTCTTTCCTTCTTTGGAAGTCAAAGAACTCAGCAAGGGTAAAGCTTTCTGTTGGGAAGGGAATTGGGTGGTAGAACATTAACCATATGGGAAGAGGGGAAAATATAATTGGTTTCTTCCTTAACTATACTGTCTGGTTTCTAAATTTGCATACAACTTTTAACTTAGCTTGAGTTTTCTTTGGTACGTCTCTTTTTTGTTCTTAACCAACTATCTACTTGAGTAAAGATGTAATTTTTATATTATCTCAACTATTCAAACTTAGACAAATTATGATTTTTCTTCCAAGCTAGTAAACTGCCTTTTTCCATGAATTTGGAAACTATCAACTGTGAAAGTACACACAAACTTTTGAGACAGCAGGTTATAAAGCAGTGTGTGTTTGTCATCAACACTTGATTTGTATCCTATCATGTGATTTATCCTAGCGAAGCCTCTGTGTGCATGGAAGAATGTATACTCTGCCGCTTTGGACGGAACGTCCTAAGAATCCGTGTTAGGCCCAGTCTCTGTGTGTCGTGTTTCAGCTTGTTCCATGATGATCTTAGCATTGTGGAAAGTGGGGTCTGAATGTCTCCAACTATATTGATCTGTCTCCACATTTAGATCTGTTTTACACGGCTGGCTGGTTCCATGTTAGATGCATGCAATACAATTACATGTTCTTGCTGAACTGATCCTGTCTGTATATAGCCTGGCCTCTTTTGACTGTTTCTAACTTCAAACCTGATTTTTCTGATAAGAGTACAGCTATCCCCACAGATGAGTGACATGCATTTCTTGTAGACAGCACATCACAACGTCTCTGGTGATTGGGTGGAGACTATAAATCATCCATCTGTAGGGTTATTGTGAAGTTCTCTTGCTATTTTGTTAACTGTATTCCGGGTCTTCTGGTGAATGTGTGTCTCATTGTGTGCTTTGACGGCGGCTGTCTTTTCCTCCTACTTCAGTCTGCTGCTGCGGAGTCTCCTCAGCATCTCCTTAGCTGGGAAAGGCTTCACTATTCCATGTTTGAAGGATAATTTTGCTGGGTGTAGTATTCCCGGTTGGCAGTCTCTTTCAGTATTTTGCATGTCATTCCATTCTCACTGTTTGACATTTTTAAAAATTATGTCCTGGTAAACTACTAATTGAGTGTGTCTGGGGGTCCTCTGAGCTGTTGTACACAGATGTCTGTACCTCTGAATGTTTGGAAGTTTGGCTATAATTTTATGAATCCGCTTGACTTTCACATTTTCTTCACCTTCTTGAGTTTTCATAGTATGAATCTTACTTCTTCCTTTTCCCTTTCCTTTCCCTCCTTCCCTCCTTTACTTGTAGACTGAGTTTAAAAATCAAACCTGTCATTAAGGTCAGAGGTTCTTTTTTTCCCCCTCATTCTAATCCATTACAGAAACTCTTATAATTTTCAAGTTCTGATTGGTTCTTTTTAATGATTTCTGCCATTGGTCTGTTTCTCACTCATAGTCTGAATCAGTTTTGTGTTGTTCAATCTTTTTAGAAATAGTTTTCCTTTTCAATTGTGTGTGTGCCTGTGTATACACAGGTTGCCTCACGCACTTGAGTACCAGTGCCCTGAGAAGCCAGAGGCACTGGATCCCTGGAGTTAGAGGCCATGGGTGCTGGGGACCAGGAGCAGCATGCGCTCCCCTCCTGACCATCTTCCCAGCCATGTTGTTTATTCTCCTCATCTCATTAAGTTTTCTTGGGCTCCACGGTTTTTAATTCCTCTGTAGCCATTTCTTCCATTGCCTTTGATTCTGTATCTAGAGAATTACTGCTTTCCTTCATGGTGTTAGTCTTCTTTTCATGATGTGTCCCTCGGTTGATGCCTGTACGTTTAGGGTAGTACCCATCCCTTCCAGTTTTCTGAAGGCCCTGTGGAGTGAGCAGAGCTGACGCTGGAGTCCACTGGACGTAGACTTGAGGGCAGAGACCCAAAAGAGATCTTTCCTAGGTGCCATCGATAACCTGGGCTTGAAGTGATGGTAACCAGATGTGCAGAGCTGTGGGGCCAGGTGACCCTTTCCAGGTTTTAGAGCTTCTCTGTGGCCAAGCTCTCACAGGATGCCTCTTTTCAGCCATCTTGGCTCTGTGTTCTTACAGCCCAAGCGTTATTTTTTTTCCTTGTTTGGTGGTTATTGTTTACTCATGTCTTGTATTGTGATTCTTATCTTCTCAACTCATTCTGAAGCTCTGGAGTGCTCTGTAAAGTTCCTGTGTTTCACAGAAGTAGTAGTAATCCGACTTCTGATGGCCATTGGTTGTTTTGTTTTGTTTTGTCTATGTATTTCTGTGTGTTTAGGCAACTGGTCATGGTCAGTTGTCATCAATCTCTCACACTGACCCTGGAGCTCATTGATTGGCCAGACAGACTAGCTAGTAAACCCCACAGCTTCCTGTCTTTCCCCCACCCCTCCAGAGCTAGGATTGTGTAGCCACATCTGGCTTTCTACACAGGTTCTAGGGATCCAGATGGGTCCTCATGTGAATTAATCAGAGTTCTGTAGAGGAACAGAACTGGTGGATTGAACACGTGCGTGCGCGCGCGCGCATACACACACACACACACACACACACACACACACACACACACACACACAATTTATTAGAATGGCTTACAGGCTATGCAGTCCAACAATGACTAACTCCTGATGGAAAGTTCGAGAATGCAGTAGCTATGTTCAGTCCACAAGGCTGGACGTCTTAGCTGGTCTTAGTAGATGTCAGAATCCTGAAGATATGCTCTAATGCCAGTGGAGCAAGGGCTTCCTTCCTTCTTGTCCTTTAGGCTACCACTAGATGGTGTGGTCCAGGTTAAAGACGGGGCCTCAAGGTAGATCTTCCTACCTCAAATGATCCAGTTACCTAAAAATCTCTCACAGATAAGCGCAGCAGTTTGGGTTTTTAGTTAATTCCAGGTGTACTCAGGTTGACAACCAAGAACAGCCATCACCTCAGGCAAACACTTACCTACTGAGTGAGCACCTCTCCTGCCTGAGTCCGTTGTGAATCAGTTTTAATGTCCTCTCTGAGTTAAAGATGAATGCCTCTATCCTGAATGAGTAATCAGATTGCCATAATCTCACTCTGCTTTCACAGATTCTCCTGCACTGAAGACACTACAGGATGACTTTGTGGAGTTTGCGAAAGACAAGAACTTCCAGGTGCTGAATTTCGTAGAAACGCAACCAACGTTTATCGGCAGCATGATTAAACTGCACATAGTGCCCGTGGAGTCTGCAGGTACTCAGTCTTGAGGCAGGGTGGCCACTGGTGCCTAGGTGATGCGACCCAGCATTTAATAGATGTCAGTTTTTATAGCCAGTGTTTTGGGGACATATGGGAGAAAGGTTAATAAAAAATCCAGGGCCTAAGTCCGTTATACTTTTTAGCAACAGATTCCAATCCCTCTGCAAGCGTACAGCCTTGGCTTTAGCCTGTATAGATAACAGCTGGCTGGCGAGCTCTAAGGCACCAACACTTCTGTAAGGAGACTGAAAGGGGCATGTACTTAACAAATGATAGCTGCAGAACCACCTTAAAGAGACCTGTAGTAAATGTAGGATATAAAAGTTTGGAAGGTTTGGTAAATGGAAGATGTATGGGGAATATTCAAGCAGGAAATAATTGAAAAGAAAAAATTCGTGTTAAGATATGAGTAGAGGGTAGGTGGGAGTACTGAATACTGGCTACTGTAGTGTAGACCCGAATTCCAAGCTCTCCCTAGAGTGTCCTGATTTGTACTGCAGCCACCATACATCTATCTGAAGTGCCTCCCTTGACTGACCACATCTCCTCAGCTTGAGGGTCATCTCTTGGAACTCCTTTCTGAGGCTGGCTTAGGTCCTGTCCTGGTAGCTCTTAGTGCCCACATACCGTGTGCTTGCCTCAGTGATGATTCTTAGTGTGCATAATGAGCTTTGTCCTTATCTCAGTATCTACCACACAAAATGGAAAATACCCCCACAGATCCCAAAGAAGCGCTACAGCAGAACCCCAGGTCCTCGGCTGGGTGGGGCATTGCACGGCAGCGACGTGAAGATTTCCAAGAATGGCTGCCAGATGGCTAAAGCCACCTTGGAAACTTAACGCAGCAGCAGAGCCAGTCTCCTGAGCAGCTGCCTGCAGCACCACAGCGTTGTCCCCGTAATGCTGACTGTCCCCTTTATTACCCTCCTCCCTCCACTCAGTGGTGACTCACGGCATCTCTTGTTACCTGCATCCAGGTGGACTTGTCAGACTGAAATAACAGATCCCCTTTCTGGTCCCTCAAGCAGTCAAATGCTGAAGTACTCAATCCTGTCCACCCGCCCCCTCCACATCTGCGAATGATCATGGGGATGTGGGCCTAGAATAGGTTCCATGTGGGCATCCCACTCTTAGGAGAGCAGCAGAATGATTCGTATTAGTCTGCAGGCACAGGGAAGGCTACAGTGCAGTGCACAGGGCTTGAAACCCACATGGAAGTCGGGAAAGTAGAAACTCAGACTCACACGCACTGGACGTCCATTCTCACATGAGTCAGGGTTCTGCTCTGGCGAGCTTGGCATCCCTTTGCTTGACTGACACTTCTGGTTTCTTCAGATTTAGGCATTGGGGATCTGATTCCTGTGGATGTCAACCATTTGGACATTTGCAAGCCGAAGACAAAGAATGCGTTTTTATATCAACGTACTCTGCAGTTCATCTGTGAAACTTTAGCCAGAGACCTTGGAAACTGACAGCTGCCTTTGTGTGAATACAGAGCAAGAAACGTGGCTTTCTCCTCTTGTTAAGCTCTGTGCAGGTGTGCGGTCACAGTGGCGGCCTGGTCTGCAAGTGTGGTGCAGACAGAAGGCAGCTCTTCACACCAGCACTGGGAAGTGCCCACACAGACCTGGACGTCACAGGGGAAGGGTTAAATGGAGTTGCTCTGGTCTAAAAGAAACTCCATGGTGCCAGGCCTAGGGCTAAGGGAAGAGCTTCTGTGGCCAGAGTACCTGTCCACCTGAGACTGTCCTAGCTCATCCAAGAGCCCTGGCAGGCAACTCCGAATACTATGAGAATGCCATCTGGAGAGAACAAACTAGAACTTACAGAGGTCGTGTTTGTCCTGGGTGCCATGTGCGTAATGTTCTAGTGCCAGTTTTTAACTGTTAGTGTGTCAGTTATGTATTTGACACGTTCTCACTGGTTCTCACACGCCCAGTTGTATGCACGGGCGGTCTCGTATGCTTCTGGTTTTTCATATTGCTGAGAACAGTCTTTTTTCTAAATATTCTTCCTAGGATATTTTAACTAGTCATGCAGTAATGTGCTCTGGATAAGGAAAATGTAAGGATCAGCATATGAAAGGAACTATGTGAAGCTGCCAGCTCCACTAACCACGTGGATCGGGACTCTCAGCTTGCCTTTGTGTTCCCTTTCGAGGCACTTCTGGCACGGGGGAGCAGGAAGTCATGCCGGTGGACTTTTTGTGTGTGAGTAATAGCATTAGTGACATGAAATTCACTTCTTTTTTTTTTCTTTTGATGTAATACTAGGGATCAAACCCAAGACCTTGTGCATACTAGCCAAATACTCTGCCAGGAAGCTACATCCCCAGCCCCAAGTTTTAACCTTTAAAGTATACATCTTACTGGTTTTTAGTATGTTCAGAGTCACCAACTATCACCACAGTCATTTTCAGACTGTTTTATCACTCACTGAGCAGCAGTCAGTTTCCCCTCCTGTCCTAACCCCCTGGTAAACACTAACATACTTTCCATCTCTGGATTTACCCAATGCCATTCCTAAAGATGCTGGCTTCACCTTGTTGCTCTTAGCATAATGGTTCCATCTTGCATTGGTCCTTTCCTGACTCTCTCGGCTTCTTCCCTGGCACGAGGTGAGCAGTTCTGCTGACCCTACCATTCTGTCACGATGCCCTGTCTCACTCAGTGGGACCAGCGACCAGTGGCTGAAACCACAAGCCTCTCGCTGCCCAGGTGTTTGTCATAGCAGTGAAGGTGGATACAGTTGTGCTTTAAAACTGGGATCTGAAAAGAGCTATCGATGTGTTAGTCAATCACTGTGGCTGTTTTTCTGAGTAGACAGCATTTCTGCTCTGTTCGCATGATGGACAGACCATTTATCACAAAGGTGTGGATGAGGTTTGTCATACACCAGACCAAGGAAAGAAATGATGTCCTTTCTTGTGCTGGAGCAGGACAGCACAAGGGCAGCACTGGCCAGGACACACTTCTAAAAGCAGCACAACCTGAACAAGGAAGTGATTGGAAAACCCAACGGGCACAATGACACAGTGAAAAGGCAGCAGCACATTAAGGACTGGACGAGTGAAGAGCCCACGAGCACAGGCACGTCTTGGATGTGGACAGAGGCGCAGTAGCTGCAGAAGAAAATAAAATGGAACTAGAAGCAAGCTCTTTGCTGCAGGGCAGGCGCTGGCAGCATCGTTGAAGGCCAACAGGGAGAGAATGAAAATACTGTGCTTTAAAATGCAAACAGAACCCCTAAAAACCAAGTAACCCTCCTACCTCACGTTAGAAATAGTAAGGAAGGGAGGAATCACATTCTCAGCTAAATTTTCCTTAAAATGGTTATCAATGTAATGAACAGATGTAGTCAGGCTGCAGGAACTCAAGCAGTGTTAGTATGCGTAATGTAATGGCATGGAATATAATGTATTTTATCATACATAGACTTCTAGAATAATGTTAATAATTTATGGATACATTTGGGGTAAACCAACCCACAACTAAAAGTATGTTGGTGAAATCATTAAAAAATATATCCTGGGCTGCACATGATGGCACATACCTTTAATACCAGCACTTAGGAGGCAGGGAGATCTCTGAGTTCAAAGCCAACCTGATATACATAGCAAGTTCCAGGCCAGCCAGGGCTATGTAGTGAGACCTTGTCTCAAAACAAAACGTGCACATGGCCACAAACAGGAAACTTTAAAAAGTGCGTGTGCACCACTTGGGAGGTTGAGGCAGGAGGCCCAGCTAGTTCTGGGCCACTCTGAGCTAGAGTGAGACCTTATCTAGAAAAACAAACCCAGACTCCCAATCCTTTCCAAAAACTTGTCTTCTCTGTTCACACTTAGTCTCAATCATTTCTTGGGTCAGAGAAAAATTCATGCTAAAATATGAAGGGTGAAGCTAGGCTTTGTAGAATTATAAGTTTAAATATCTTGTTATACATGAGAATCTGAAGTAATGGAACACAGCTTTAAAATTAGAAAAAATAAGTGCAGGAAAAGGAAACAGTTGAAACAAGTTAAAATGCATAAAAAGTAGTTGGGAAAAATTGTCTATAATAGACAGAGCTTTTATCTAAAACAAACAATTGTTAAAACTCACCAGTAAGGAAATGAAGCCTAACTAAGCCCTGGCCAGGGACACAGACACGTCACCAAAGACACACAGGCGTATGAAGGTGTTCATCACATTAAGAATCTACATTACACACTTACCAGAACAGTCAAAATCCCCAACAGTGCCAAGTACGGGCAAGGGTGTGGAGCCACGGAGACTCTGACCTGTCGCCAATAGGAATGCAAAATGGCACAGCGACTCTGAAAACCACTTGGCAATTTCTTAGAAAACACATTCTTAGTTTTGGTATGTAATCAGATGTGTGGAAAACTTATGCCCACACAAAACGCTGCTCCTTGATAGTTACAGCAGCTTCATCCCCAATTGACAATGCTTGGGAGCAACCACAAACTCCTTCAGTGGGTGACTGGTGCATCCTGAGAGAAAACTCAGCACTAAGAAGAAAGGTGCTGTCACCCCTGAAATGACAGGAAGGGCCTGACATTCCTGTCATTGGGTTAAAAAAAAAAAAAAGCCAGTATGGAAAAGCCACACACTATAGGACTACAAATCTAACATTCTGCAAAGGCAGCAACAGGCAAGGATGGGGTTTCTAGGAATTGGGGTTGGGAGGTGCATAGGAGCAAGGTTCAGGATTTTTTAGGGCAGTGAAACAGCTCTGATAATGCAATGGTAGATCACGTGTCATCATACCTTAGAACGTACAGCACAGAGTGATGTCTAATGTGAAGCCAGGCCGTCACAGGTGGTGACATCAGGTGCAGCAGCTTCATCAATTGTAGTGATCCCGTGCAGGGTATCCGTGGTGCTAGCAGTGGGGGCAGGTAGTATATGGGAGCCCTGCATTTCTTCACGTTAATTCTCCACTGAGCCTCTGTTGGCATCACCTTGCATTGTAGTGAGTCTGAGCCCGGCTCCTACCACCTTGGAACGTTCTGCAGTCTGCTGGCCCCTTCCTTGGCCAGGTCCGAGTCACAGACAAAGCAAATCCTTACTGGTTTACCATCGTGAGATGACCAGTTATTTAGTCTTACTCCTGAGAAACACAACAGTAGTAACTATATTTTGTGACTAATTAGCTTAGAAGAAACGTGGGCAGGATTTTGTCTTGTTTTCAGATGGTTTCTCTGTGTAAGTCCTGCTGCCCTGGAACTCACTCTGTAGACCAGGCTGGCCTTGAACTCACAGAGATCAGCCTGTATCTGTCTCCCAAGTGCTGGGATTAAAGGCATTTGCCACCACCCACCCACATGGGCAGAATTTAAAGATGCAGACTCCCATCTGTTCCCATGAAGAAACGTACACAAACCACCCTCACAGTTCATCTGTTCCTCAGTCGGCCTTAAGGGCCTTGAGAAGACAGTCTCGCCCCTCAATCCTCACACACAGTGGAGCCTAATTTGTGTATGTTATGTCAGTGGTCCCTGAGAGCAGCTTCCACATGATAAATTCTAGGGATTTTTTTCTTTACTTATAGTTTCTCGTGTGTGTGTGTGTGTGTGTGTGTGTGTGTGTGTGTGT